>JABGLX010000068.1:22500-122372 GCA_014281875.1 Nibea albiflora | reverse complement strand
GTGCGGGGGGAGTTGGGGGCGGAGACAGCCCCGCCCTCGGCCTCGCTGTCGGGAATGCGGCTGTAGCTGATCTTCCTGGGCTCGTTCTGCAGTGGTGTTGGGTGTCGCATGGTGCCGGGCCGCGCAGACGTCGGGCGGATCCCTGGAGACTTCAGAGGACAGGTGTACCTCTTCACCTGGAGACAGGAGGGGGTGGGGGTTTTAAAACACCTGGAAACTCCTGGATACTCAATAATATGAACAGTGGTGTAAACCTTAAAAACAAAACGTTGTTAAGCTCATCACACAGAGCTCGTTCAGATATTCTGTGCTAATATTCACAATAACTGTGTGATGCTTCTTTTATTCAACAGTTCAAAAACATTCATTCATATGCTGCCATGGCGACACTTACAAATCGAGGTAAGGAGCGAGCGTTTCGAGGTTCAATCTCCAGAGATTTGTTGAACAGATGATCAGCAAAGTCTTTCTCTGACATGTCCTCCATCGGGTTCAGGTTCTCAAAAAACTTCTGCTGAAACACAGGCAACAAAGTCACACCTCTGACTCCACCCACAACCCTGTCAAACAGGAAGTGAACTCATCATCATCATCATCAGACTGACCCGGATGTCGTTCTCCACCCTCAGACAGTACGGCTGGTTCTGGTACTGTTGGATCTCTCCTGTGATTTCTGCCACCTTCCTTCTCTTACTGAAGTTTATCAGATCTTTACCGTGACGACGCAGGAAGTCCGGATTCCCCTCCTCTGTTTTCAGGATGTTAGTCAGGTAGATTCCTGACAGACAGACAGAAAGACAGTTAAGAGACAGACAGTTTACTTACAGACAGACAGACAGACAGACGGAGCGTACCAAAGAAGGGGACACAGGGGGGGTTGATGGAGCGAAGTTTAGCTAAATACTTCTTGTAGTGATCTTCGCTCAGGTCGTGAGCTTCCTCCAGGATTTTTCTCTGACGACTTGGAATTTGCTGGAAACAGAAAAGAACAACAACAGGTGAGTGAGTCAGACATGGCTGAAAGTCAAACAGGTGAGTCAGTTGTAGGTGGTGTTACCTCGAAGGTGTGGTCCAGTCTGTAGACGGGTGACGAGTTCATGGCACTGACGACCTCCAGAACTCCATTGAAGTTGTTGAGTTCCTGAAACACCTGAAGGATCTCAATGATTCGTGACACGACAGCAACTCGTTCCTCCAAGTTCTCCGTTTCTACAATACACCTGCAGTGCGCACACACACACACACACACACACACACACACACACACACACACACACACACACACAACACACACACACACACTGTGAGTACCTGCTCCAACATCTCATTGGTTGGTTTGAATTTGAGCTAACCAATCATCAATCAGAGTTGTGTACACAAGCGTAAGACCGTCTCGCTGACACTGGTCTCATTGTCCAGGTCCCACAGGATTCAGGACTCATTCAGGTAACCCAACTTGCTAACACAGCAGGTGACGTCTCTGTGACGTAACAGTGAGTATATCTTACTTCTCGAACCACAGGGTGAGGTTAGTGGTGTGTCGTATCATCCTCAGCAGGTTCGGGGAGTGAATCTCTTTGTCTTCTTTGGTCCAGACACTGCCGACCAGCTCTGATGGCTGCACCGCCCTGCAGGAGTCACACAGGTGAGACAGGTGAGAAGTGACAAGTGTTCGGGTTAGATAGGAGATGAAGGTGTGAGCACTGTTACCTGTAGAAGTCGGACTCGAGCAGGGTGAGCTGGCGTCCAATCTCGATGGGGTGCAGCGTCATCAGGTCAAACAGCTCCGTGTTTCCTGGTTTACAGATGTGCCACTCGATTGGAGGAGGAGAGTTCTGGAAGGTGATGCTGTGACTGGGCACGCTCTGTTTTTTCCTCTGGATGATCTTAGTGATAGACTCCACCCACTTTCTCATTGCCTTACCTGCCACACATGACATCACCATCATCAGACAGACAATCAGACAGACAATCAGACAGACAGACAGACGACAGACAGAACGCGTACCTCTGACGGAGGCGATAAACTCCTCCAATTGTCTCAGCAGATGAGAATCTCTCTCGAAGTCATAGTAATGATGCTCCACCCAGTGACGACACACATTCAGCACTCTACAGGAGGAAGAGGAGAAAGACGAGGAGGAGGAAGATGATGGGGATGAGGAAGAGGACAAGGAGAAGGAGGGGGAGCAGGAAGAGGAGGATGGGGAGGAGGGGAGTGATGAACTTCATCACCTGTTGAAAATGTTTGGATATATGACCATATATGACTATATACAGAGTCTCTGCAGGTCATGTGACCCATCAGACCCCCTCATACAGGCTATACAGAGTCTCTGCAGGTCATGTGACCCATCAGACCCCCTCATACAGGCTATACAGAGTCTCTGCAGGTCATGTGACCCATCAGACCCCCTCATACAGGCTATACAGAGTCTCTGCGGGTCATGTGATGCATCAGACCCGCTCATACAGACTATACAGAGTCTCTGCAGGTCATGTGATCCATCAGAGTCCAGAGCCTGGTCTTGGTTCAGTCAACAGGGGAAAGCAGTCTGTACCTGAGTTGGACTGGCTGGACAAACTCTTTGCGGAATCGTTTGAGTTCAGCACTGAGTGGCTGCTCTCCACCCTCCATCTGATCCGCCTCGCTCAGCCTCGGCTCCGGGATCTCAAACCTGAAAGACATCACATAGCCGAGATCAGGGCTCAGAGCTGCTGTCTTTACCATGTCAACGGGGAGGCATACAATCATGTCATGAATGATGGTCCTCCCCTGACCCTAACCCTTTAACCAGTCAATGCATTTTAAAGATATTCTAATAATATATTCAGTCCAATGTCAAACAGGTGAAAACAAATGGAAGTGGTTTAAACACTAACACAAAGGTGTGAAACATTCTGTTTGGTCCCTGTCATGTCCAGCGTTTGAGCTCACCTCTCCATGAGTAGGTCCAGCAGCTCCTGAGGTTTACAAAAGGACCTGTAGGTGGTCAGAAATGTTCGGACAAAGTTCGGATCTGAAAGGGGAAACAGAGACCATCAACAACAGACAGGTCGTAGACTGATGCTCAATAACAGACAGGAAGTAGACTGATGGTCAATAACAGACAGGAAGTAGACTGACCATCAATAACAGACAGGAAGTAGACTGATGCTCAATAACAGACAGGAAGTAGACTGACCATCAATAACAGACAGGAAGTAGACTGACCATCAATAACAGACAGGTCGTAGACTGATGCTCAATAACAGACAGGAAGTAGACTGATGGTCAATAACAGACAGGAAGTAGACTGATGCTCAATAACAGACAGGAAGTAGACTGACCATCAATAACAGACAGGAAGTAGACTGACCATCAATAACAGACAGGAAGTAGACTGATGCTCAATAACAAACAGGAAATAGACTGATGCCCAATAACAGACAGGAAGTAGACTGACCATCAATAACAGACAGGTCGTAGACTGATGCTCAATAACAGACAGGAAGTAGACTGATGCTCAATAACAGACAGGTCGTAGACTGATGCTCAATAACAGACAGGAAGTAGACTGATGCTCAATAACAGACAGGTCGTAGACTGACCATCAATAACAGACAGGTCGTAGACTGACCATCAATAACAGACAGGAAGTAGACTGATGCTCAATAACAGACAGGAAGTAGACTGATGCTCAATAACAGACAGGAAGTAGACTGACCATCAATAACAGACAGGAAATAGACTGATGCTCAATAACAGACAGGTCGTAGACTGATGCTCAATAACAGACAGGAAGTAGACTGATGCTCAATAACAGACAGGAAGTAGACTGATGCTCAATAACAGACAGGTCGTAGACTGATGCTCAATAACAGACAGGAAGTAGACTGATCATCAATAACAGACAGGAAGTAGACTGACCATCAATAACAAACAGGAAGTAGACTGATGCCCAATAACAGACAGGAAGTAGACTGATGCTCAATAACAGACAGGAAGTAGACTGATGCTCAATAACAGACAGGAAGTAGACTGATGCCCAATAACAGACAGGAAATAGACTGATGCTCAATAACAGACAGGAAGTAGACTGATGCTCAATAACAGACAGGAAATAGACTGATGCTCAATAACAGACAGGAAGTAGACTGATGCCCAATAACAGACAGGAAATAGACTGATGCTCAATAACAGACAGGAAGTAGACTGACCATCAATAACAGACAGGAAGTAGACTGACCATCAATAACAAACAGGAAATAGACTGATGCTCAATAACAGACAGGAAGTAGACTGACCATCAATAACAGACAGGAAGTAGACTGACCATCAATAACAGACAGGAAATAGACTGATGCCCAATAACAGACAGGTCGTAGACTGATGCTCAATAACAGACAGGAAGTAGACTGACCATCAATAACAAACAGGAAATAGACTGATGCTCAATAACAGACAGGAAGTAGACTGACCATCAATAACAGACAGGAAATAGACTGATGCTCAATAACAGACAGGAAGTAGACTGACCATCAATAACAGACAGGAAGTAGACTGACCATCAATAACAAACAGGAAATAGACTGATGCTCAATAACAGACAGGAAGTAGATGACCATCAATAACAGACAGGAAGTATACTGACCATCAATAACAGACAGGAAGTAGACTGACCATCAATAACAGACAGGAAGTAGACTGACCATCAATAACAGACAGGAAATAGACTGATGCCCAATAACAGACAGGTCGTAGACTGATGCTCAATAACAGACAGGAAGTAGACTGACCATCAATAACAAACAGGAAATAGACTGATGCTCAATAACAGACAGGAAGTAGACTGACCATCAATAACAGACAGGAAATAGACTGATGCTCAATAACAGACAGGAAGTAGACTGACCATCAATAACAGACAGGAAGTAGACTGACCATCAATAACAAACAGGAAATAGACTGATGCTCAATAACAGACAGGAAGTAGATGACCATCAATAACAGACAGGAAGTATACTGACCATCAATAACAGACAGGAAATAGACTGATGCCCAATAACAGACAGGTCGTAGACTGATGCTCAATAACAGACAGGAAGTAGACTGACCATCAATAACAAACAGGAAATAGACTGATGCTCAATAACAGACAGGGAGTAGACTGACCATCAATAACAGACAGGAAGTAGACTGATGCTCAATAACAGACAGGAAGTAGACTGATGCTCAATAACAAACAGGAAGTAGACTGACCATCAATAACAGACAGGAAGTAGACTGATGCTCAATAACAGACAGGAAGTAGACTGACCATCAATAACAAACAGGAAATAGACTGATGCTCAATAACAAACAGGAAATAGACTGATGCTCAATAACAAACAGGAAATAGACTGATGCTCAATAACAAACAGGAAATAGACTGATGCTCAATAACAGACAGGAAGTACTTTGTAAAACTGAAAACGCAGATCAAATCTCTCTCTCTCTCATCAATGCATGTTACTAACTAAACTTCTTCCCTGAGTCTCTGTGCTCTCTCATCCAGCAGGTTCTCCTGGATCGTGGCTGCTGCTGTGGTCCTGCATGACGTCCACTACATATATTATTACGGTCATTATTGCTCCCATATCTCCATCACAGTTTATAGTTAGTTAAATGATTTGCTGCTTCTCTCTCTCTCTCTCTCTCTCTCAAATAGTTAATTAATTCCTAATTGATTCTGTTCAAGATTACTGCCTGTTAAAAGGAAGTGTTTCCTCGCCACTGTCGCCAAGTGCTTGCTCATGGTGGAATTGTTGGTCTATGTAAATAATATTATAAAGAGTACAGTCTAGACCCGCTCTGCATGAAAAGTATCATGAGATAACTTTTATTATGATATGGAGTTATATAAATAAAAACAAGTTTTTAGGTCACTAATTATTGATTTATCTGTTTATTGATGATTCGTCTGATTATTGATTGTCGATTCTATCATTGATGGTGTGGTAGATGACCTATCATCACTTCTCACCTGAGTGACATCACACCTTACCTGCATACATATGAAAGGTAAGCCTCTCGATCAGCTTCAGTACCGTCCCTGCTTTGATGATGGGGATCCCAGACTTGGACTGGACGTTCTCCTCAAACACGACATTCTCCTCAGAGTCTGGCTCAGCGAACCGGTACACCTCGGCCCCTGGCAGCCTCATCTGCTCCTCCTTCTCCTCCTGCAGCATGGCCGAGTCCAGCATGCGCTCCAGAGTGCTGCGGTACTGGAGCGAGATCAGCGCCGCCATCCAGCCGTTCTTCTCCTCGGCAGACTTGGCCGCAAACACCACGCTGTTCCCGTCCTTCAGGATGATCTCAAAGGCGTGCCGGTATTCACCCTCCTTGTCATCCTTGTCGTTGATCTGGACTTTGCGCATGAAGAACTTTTCTTTCAGCCGGTACTCTGCGGTGGAGCCGGCCCCGGGCAGCCGCGGCGGTCCGTGGTTTGACTTGCAGCAGATCATCAGGCCGTCAAACAGGAAGATGTGGCGCTCGTGTTTGGCACCCACGCGGGTTAGCGTGCCCTCCATGATAAACTCGTTGCAGCACTGGCCAATATCTTTCCCCTCCCAACCATCGATGTTCTTCTGGATCTCATTCATCTTCTTGATGGCCAGGTGCTTCCCCTTCATCTGATGGCTGTAGAAACGACACGCAGACTCGCTGCACACCACAGAAGAAGAGAACAGAGCAAATGAGAAGAGCAGACTTCACTGTTAATCGATCTGGAGATGTTAGTCTAACACTCAATCAGCCCCTTAAAACTTGTCTTTAATTATTTACAGTTAAAAAAATACAATCAGATGATGTTTGTACAACGTTATTGAAACATTTCAGCACCGGAGTTCAGAATCAACAGATGGTAAACAGAAGACTTAAATGATGTCAACAATTTTCAATTCATTTAGCAAAAATGAAAACAGACCAGGACCAGGTCCAAGCAGAGTCCTGTCAGGTCATCCTGTCTGTTCAAGTTCCGCATGTTGGTCAGCATATTAACTTCTGTGCGTATAGTATGTGAAGAAGCATTTAGATGTCAGGCTGACCAATGAAATGTCAAAGTCAGTGTAGACACTTGAATTCATGTCCGATGGCAACACAAATTTTGCGTCGCTGAGTTTGAAAATATCAAAGTTTCAATCTTGGTGTCGTACTTATGTTGTCTCAAGTTGTTCATCAGGACTGGTGACCAGCAGCTCACCCACAGACAGCTGCTGAGTGTCTGGGAGCTCTGGAGGAGAGAGCCCAGAGTCCACCCGCATTCAGATCTGATCCAGAGACATCTCCACCAGCCTATGACCTGACCTCCACCAGCCGTCAGTTACAATATAGTGCTGCTCCAACAAACTCCATTCAGAAAACAAACATCTGAAGAAGAAGCTGAGGTCAACTGACGGCGTGCAGAGAAGATCACAGGTGGAGGTTACTGAATCACTGACACAAGGACACTCAAGTCGGCATTTGGTGGGAACACACCATGAAGGAGCGGTTTTAAACACATGAGCAGATTTATGTTTGACATCATACAATGACGAAACAGTGACATCATCGATCAGGAAGTGTTAGGTCTGTCAATCAAACTACAGAGTTAGTTAATTAAAAATAAGGATACTATGCAAAGAAACCAGTAGTAGAAACAACCTCTTGTTTACAGTTTATAATTTCCTTCATCTCATCATTGGGTTGGTTTTCTACAAGTTTCACGTGACCGAAGAGTCAGATCTGATTGGATGACATGGTTGGTGTCTGTACAAACCAGCAAAGCCACTGTGACGGCCAGCGTGCTCCAACAGGCAGTGAGATGACAGCAGGAAGGCCTCAGACCTCAGCTCAGACAAACAACTGGACTGTTTCACAAAGACATCGACATCATCATCATCACTGTGACATCATCACCGTCCACATTCCTGCTGCAGAATGTGCTGATCTTTATCTGTCCAGACTGCACATGAATGCCACACAGCCAGATTGACTTCCTGTTAGCCATGCTAGCAGCTTTGAGATTATGATGGCCTTATTGATGGCCTTTTCAAGCTTTTATTTCTGATAGAGACAGCTGAAGAGTGACAGGAATATGGGGAGAGAGAATGCAATACGTGGAAAGAGCCACAGGTCAGATTCAAACCCTGGACTGAGCCTTCGCACATGGGGCAACTGCTCTACCAACTGAGCTAAATACTGCCATGCTAGCAGCTTTGAGAGACAATGTGCTAACATGTTCACCATCTTAGCTTGGCACGTTAGCACGCTAACGTGAGCTTTTCAGCCATAAAAACTATTAGCAACAGACAGACTGACGGAGCGTTCCTGAAGGCAACAGCTCCTAACTAATCACTTTAAACATAAACCCCTGAGGAATGCAACACTGTTTCACAACAACTCCAATTCTCCAACTACTTCCAACAGCTTTCACCTGCCTCCAACTACTTCCAACTAACCCCAACAGCCTTAAATGACATCCAACAGCCTCCCACTAACCCCAACAGCCTCCAACTAACCCAGACAACCTCCAACTACCTCCAACAGCTTTCAATAATATCCAATAGCCTCTAACTATCTCCAACGTGCTCCAGTTACCTTCAACAGCCTCCATCTACATCCAACAGCTGCCAACAGCATGCGACAGCCGCCAACCTGCAACATGGTCCAAGTACCTCTAACACGCTCCAATAAGCTCCAACTGCCTCCAATAGTCTCCATCAACCTCCAACAGCCTTCAACTACACTCAACAGCTCCAATACTTGCCACTGGCTCCAACTACCTCCAACATGCTCCAACTACATCCAACAGCATCCAGTTATCTCCAACTGCATCAAACAGACTACAACTACCTCTAAATACCTCCAACATGCTCCAACTACATCCAACAGCATCCAGTTATCTCCAACTGCATCAAACAGACTACAACTACCTCTAAATACCTCCAACATGCTCCAACTACATCCAACAGCATCCAGTTATCTCCAACTGCATCAAACAGACTACAACTACCTCTAAATACCTCCAACATGCTCCAACTACATCCAACAGCATCCAGTTATCTCCAACTGCATCAAACAGACTACAACTACCTCTAAATACCTCCAACATGCTCCAACTACATCCAACAGCATCCAGTTATCTCCAACTGCATCAAACAGACTACAACTACCTCTAAATACCTCCAACTTTATCCAATAGCCTCCAACTACAACCAACAGACTTCAACCTGCAACAACCTAGAACATGTTCCAACTACCTCAAACAGCCTCCAAATACACTCCAACTGCCTCTACGGCAATGATCTCCAAGAGTCTTCCACCAATTCCAACTACCTCCAACAATCTCCAATAAGCTCCAGCAGCCTACAACTACGTCCAACACCCTTCAACTACTCTCCAACTCCTCTAACTGCATCCAACAGCCTCTGATTACCACCAACTACCTCAACCAACTTACAACAGCCCCCAAATATATCCAACTATCTCCAAAAACTTCCAACTGACTCAAACAACATCCATCAGCTATCATCATCCAACAGTATCCAGCTACATCCAAAAACCTCCAACAGAACATGCTCCAATCAGGCCCCTACTGCCTCCAACAACCTTCAACTTACTTCAAATCAACTCTCACTTCATCCAACACTCTCCAACTACCTCCAATCAGAGTCCAATTACCTCCATACCCTCTATCAATCTCCAACTACCTTTGTATCCTCCATTGTCTTGCATCTACATATTAACACAAAGACAGCCTCCAACACAAAGAAGAAAATTAAGTCACCTACGTCCTCATATCCACCTGCCAATCGTCCAACCGTCTATCCCCTACTTCTTCTTCTTCTTCGTCTTCAGGTGATCATTCAAACATTTAACTTATTGAAGCAGCAGCAGAAACTTTCCTTTGTGTTCTTCTCTTTCTAACAAACAGAGAACAATAAGCAGCACAGCAGCACCGCCCAGATCCTGACGACACTTCCCTCCAACAACACCACACACACACACACACACACACACACACACACACACACACACACACACACACACACACACACACACACACACACACACACACACACACACACACACACACACACACACACACACACACACACACACACACCTCCTGTACGACCTCCGACCCCTCCTCCTCCTGTTCTGGTCTATTTATGTCTAGAGGGAAACGGGAGGAGGATGGGAGGAGACCAACACAGTGTGTGTGTACAGTGTGTGCATGTGTGCTTTTCTCTACATTTCTCGATCACATGACCTCACAAAGGTCGGCCTTCCTCAGTGATGACTGAAGCTCCTTAAAGACCACGAGGAGTTCTTGAACAAGCACAAACATTAGCCTAGCTTAGCATAAAGACTTGAAGCAGATGAAAACAGCTAGCCTACAGTTAGCTTTGCCTGTGTAGATGTGTGTTGTGTACAGGTGTGTGAAAGTGTGTGTAAAGTGGTTACAGGTGTGTGTAAGCTGGTTACAAGTGTGTGTACAGGTGGTTACAAGTGTGTGTACAGGTGTGCGTACAGATATGTGAACACGTGGTTACAGGTGCGACATACCTGAGCCTCCTTTTAGCCAGGCTCCTGGAGCAGATCCTCTCCATGCTGCTCTGCAGGTTGAGCAGAGCAGTGATGGCCTGCTTCAGACACTCTTTATCCTCCTCATCCTCACTCTTCTCCTCCAGTTGCTAAGGAGACAACAAAACAAATACACCTGAGAGGACATCATCAGCAGGGCAGGTGAAGCACCAAACACCACCAAATAGAGATCAGCTGGACTGATATTAAATGACCAGTACCAGAACCAGCAGCTGAACTTTTTAACTGTCAGGACAGAAGTGAGAAGACTTGTCTACAGAGGCTACAGGAAGTGGGCAAGGTCTGAATCGGAACCAGAACCAGCAGCAGCAAAACGTGGGCAGGCTCAGTGTGACCCATGTGGTCTCAGTTGATCTGTCCTGTTCGTTCAGAGTCACAAAACCGAACCAGATCAGGATAAACCTCCCCGTGTAACCCCCTTTAGCCCTGCAGTAATCTGCAGATCATGACTGGAGGTATTTCAGAGATTTAAATCCACTAGGCCACAGCTCAGAGTCCCAGACCAGGACTAGGACTGGATCTATTGTGGTCTGAGTGGGAACCAGCAGATGATACCAGTCTGAATTCAGCTTCTTTAGACCAGCATAGATCCAAAGATCTGTCAGTCAAACTGACAGAGACAGCATCAGCCAATCAGCTGGGCTAAATTCTGGTTGTGGGCAGGGCTACACTGGACATTGAAACAACTGACTGCATTGGCGAGGGAGTTCTGGCCACATATGTGTAGTACAGGTGTACAGGTGCAGTACAGGTTTGATTTATTGCAGTCTCACCTTGAGGATCTCAAACAGGTGCAGACAGTGATAAACAGGAGTGAGCAGCAGTCTGGGCAGAACGTACTGAACAGCTTCTTTGAACCCTTCACAGATGGACTGAAGAAGAAAGAAGAGAGAGAGAGAGAGAGAGAGAGAGAGAGAGAGAGAGAGAGAGAGAGAGGGAGAGGGAGAGAGAGAGAGAGAGAGAGAGAGAGAGAGAGAGAGAGAGAGAGAGAGAGAGAGAGAGAGAGAGAGAGAGAGAGAGAGAGAGAGAGAGAGAGAGAGAGAGAGACAGAGAGAGAGAGAGAGAGAGAGAGAGAGAAGAGAGAGAGAGAGAACCTTTACTGAGCATGGTAATAGTGAACTTGCCTGTTGGAGGTGGAGCCTGAAGGTCTGTGATGTCAGAGCTCAGGAGGGGTGGGGCTTACCTGGAGGTGGAAGGCAGCTCCTGGTTTGGATACCTGACTCAGGAAGTGTTCGTGGAAACCAGAGCGCAGGATGTCCTGAGTGTACGTCTCATAGGGGTCAAAGGCCAGCTCCTGAACCACAGACAGGTACAGAGTCACAGACGGGTACAGAGTCACAGACAGGTACAGACAGGTACAGAGTCACAGACAGGTATAGAGTCACAGACAGGTACAGAGTCACAGACAGGTACAGAGCCACAGACAGGTACAGAGCCACAGCCAGGTACAAACAGGTACAGAGTCACAGACAGGTATAGAGTCACAGACAGGTACAGAGTCACAGACAGGTACAAACAGGTACAGAGTCACAGACGGGTACAGAGTCACAGACAGGTACAGAGTCACAGACAGGTACAGAATCACAGACAGGTACAGAGTCACAGACAGGTACAAACAGGTACAGAGTCACAGACGGGTACAGAGTCACAGACGGGTACAGAGTCACAGACGGGTACAGAGTCACAGACAGGTACAGAGTCACAGACAGGTACAAACAGGTACAGAGTCACAGACAGGTACAAACAGGTACAGAGTCACAGACAGGTACAGAGTCACAGACAGGTACAGAGTCACAGACAGGTACAGAGTCACAGACAGGTACAAACAGGTACAGAGTCACAGACGGGTACAGAGTCACAGACAGGTACAGAGTCACAGACAGGTACAGAGTCACAGACAGGTACAGAGTCACAGACAGGTACAGAGTCACAGACAGGTACAGAGTCACAGACAGGTACAGAGTCACAGACGGGTACAGACCTCAGCCAGGTCCTCGAAGCAGCTTCCCACCAGAGGATGAGGACTTCCTTCATCAGTCATCTCCACTGTGTCCTCGATCAGACCCAACAGCTTCACCGTCACCTCATGGATATCAACAATCCGACTGAAGATACTGTCCACGTCCTGACAGACAGGTACAGGCAGACATACGGTCAGTAGGCTGAACACACAGACAGATGAGCTGATGGACAGGTGAGTACGTACGTGCTGGGAGAACAGCATGGGGCTGGAGGTGAAGGGCTCTCTGAACACCTTGATCAGTAGGTTGAGCTGCCTCAGGTACTGACGGCCGTCAGACATGAAGCTCCTCACCAGCTCGTAGTAACTCTGCTCCTCATTGGCTGACGGCTCCTCGTCAATCAGAGGGAAGCCACTGATGTCCTCTTCATCCTGGTGGAACATGTCCATCAGAACCTGAGAAGTGAGACAGACAGACAGGTGAGACAGACACACTTAAAATATGTTAATTATCATCAGGTTGAACACGATCAACTGGAAATGGTTATAATGTACGGACCTCATGGACAACCTCATGGTTCAAGTTCAATATAAACTAAGAATGCTTTCCAAAATATGAATAACTAACCACAATGTGTTTTATTATTCTTAGAAAATGTTGCTTATAGTAGACTGATGATGCACATTAACATCAAGGATTTGAGCTACTTCGTTGGCTTTTGAGATATTGAGCATTTAGTCCTCCAGCTAACCTGTAGCTCCTCCATCAGCACGCATTCACCTGCTCACTTGTCTCCACCGATCGCTGTATTCCCAAAGGGAATACGCTACTCTTATAACATGATGATAATTGGGCCATTTTGGAGCATATGATGCCTTATGCGCAGTGTGTCAAGTGCATTATGGTAGCGACGGACTGGACGCACCCTTGCTCTAAACTCTGGCACATCATTGACTACATTATTGTACACTGTGACGTGCATAACACAAAAGCAATGACTAATGCAGATGACTGTTGGACTGACCACTGCCTCATTTGTTCCATCATGTCTATAAACTTAATGTCGAAAAGAAGGATCCAGAAAAGACAGAGCCAACAAGAGCTTAACTTTGAGCAGCTGGGTGACCCCACCTACCAAGAACAGCTCGAGGATGCTCTCAGTACAAACCTGCCTAAGCAGGATCCAAATGATGCTGAAAAACACTGGGGCAGGCTTTCTACTACCATCATGAACTCCAGCAAAATCATCCTTTGTCACAAAAAGTGGAAAAATCAAGACTGGTATGATGAAAACAATACCGAAATTCAACAGCTCCTGGACATCAAGCGGCAAACTATCACTTATCACCTGGCAAAATAAAAATCAAGTGTAAGGTTAAAAGAACAGATCACACCAAAGTGAATGCAGCTGAATGTTAGTAAACTGAAGAATCAGTGGTGGACAAAGAAGGCTCTGGAGATACAGCCGTTTGCTGACTCTGGAGATACCAGAGGATTCTTTGATTCCACAAGAGCAGTATATGGCCCCAGCTACCATCGCCTAACCCCCTTCACTCTAAAGATGAGCTCACCCTGATGAAAGATAAAGAAGCAATAACAAACAAGTGGGAAAAGCATTAAGACACCACTGCTGAGATGGGCGCCCTTGAAGAATTCCCTCAACAACGTGTACGTGAGAACATGGGAGAACCACCGAGCCTAGAAGAGATGCAGGATACTATTAAGAAGATGACAACAAGGCTGCTGGTCCTGATGGCATCCCAGCAGAGGTCCCTAGCTGTCTCCATCTTCGAGAAGGGAGAAAGTGCTTTCTCTGTAACTCAGGTTTTGGCCAACAGACCCATCCAGCCTGTCAGAAAGCATTCTTCTCAAGGCATCACATGATTCTTATGATTTTCTTTGACAAAGCCTTGGACTCAGTGAATCATCAGGCTCTGGCTGGTTCTGGCAAAGAGTAGCTGCTGCATGAGAATATGTCAGCTACAGTACTCAGTGGATATGAAACAGAACCTTTGACACAGAAGTCAAACAGGGATGTGTCATTGCTCCAACACTGTTCTCTATCTTCACTGCTGCTATCCCCCATCTCATGGTTAAAAATCTGCCCCAGGGAGTCAAAATTATGTGCAATTATGGGCAACTTTTTAGCATCAACTGATTCAGAGCTAAATGTTGAATCACCATCATATCATGGAGCTGCAGTATGAGGATGACAAGGCCCTTGTAGCCCTCTCTGAAGAGGAACTACAGTGCACTCTGGTTGGTTTCATGAAAGCATACCAACAGCTTGGTCTAGCCATCAACATAAAAAACTCAAATCCTACATCAGTCACCACTAAATGGTACTCCTGTCCTGCCCCTGAACATCTCTACTAACAACGCAAGGCTGGAAAAAATGGATCACTTACAATATCTGGGCAGCCTCCTATAATCAAATCCAATCCATCATCGAAATCCTGGTCTACAGAGCTGTAATGCTACCTACTCTGCTGTATGCATCAGAGGCCCAGGCCACATAAACATGAGAAGATCCTTGGGATCAGTTGGGAAGATCAAGGCACCAACATCAGCGTCCTGGAGAAGGCTGGCATCACCACCATCACTCAACACCAGCTCACATGGACTGGTCACGTTATCCACACACCTGAATTTCACCTTGCAAAACAAGTCCTCTAGTCCCAGTTTGTTGAAGGAAAACGTTCCCCAAAAAAGAGGTATAGGGATAACATTTAAACATCAAAAGGTTCCGCATAGACCTTGGAGGACATGGCAAAAAGTATGACAACATCATGAGAAACATTGTCTGTGAAGGTGCTGCACTGTATAATGGTGACCTCGACCACACTGCAAAGCACAAGCACAAGCTCAGAAAGGAGAGACCACCAAACAGGCCCAACTCAAACCTGCCAACACTTTCACCTGCCCACACTGCACAATAAACAAATGAATAAATCAAATCCAGAATCAACATCTACGGCCACCTGAAGACCTGGGACCAGGAAGGAGGACAGTCATACCCGACTATGAGTGACCACTGATAGTGTTAGTGTGTGTTAGCGTGTATGTTAGCATGTTTGCACCTTGTCAGCACACATGGCCACAGTGATGTCCTGCTGAGAGATCTCGTAGTGTCGGATGTTCCTGACATAGTTTCCCGCCAGTTTGAGGATGTCAGCAGAGATGTACTCCAACACAGCCACCATGTAGACTGACACCTGGTGGTCGATCTTATAACCCAACACTTCCTGACAACACAAAGGATCATGGGAAACTCAGTGAGTCATGATGAGGCAGACAAAGATAGGAGAGAGAGGGCTGGGTAGGTGTACCTTGAGCAGTGGGTGGATTTTGTCGACAGGTAGAGCCAGCGGGTTCCTCCTCTTCCTCTTCTCGATGGCGGCCTGAGCGTCACTGATCGCCCATTTATCGATCGGGTGAGGAAAACTCTTCTGGACTCGCTCCTAAAATGGAGAGGATGGGACATGGAAAATCTGGATTTGTGTGGACTAAACATCTGGATTTGTGTGGACTAAACATCTGCACCTGTGTGGACTAAACATCTGCACCTGTGTGGACTAAACATCTGCACCTGTGTGGACTAAACATCTGCACCTGTGTGGACTAAAAATCTGCACCTGTGTGGAGTACACATTTGCACCTGTGTGGACTAAACATCTGCACCTGTGTGGACTAAACATCTGCACCTGTGTGGAGTACACATTTGCACCTGTGTGGAGTAAACATCTGCACCTGTGTGGACTAAACATCTGCACCTGTGTGGACTAAAAATCTGCACCTGTGTGGACTAAACATCTGCACCTGTGTGGATTAAAAATCTGCACCTGTGTGGAGTACACATTTGCACCTGTGTGGAGTAAACATCTGCACCTGTGTGGACTAAAAATCTGCACCTGTGTGGACTAAACATCTGCACCTGTGTGGACTAAACATTTGCACCTGTGTGGACTAAACATTTGCACCTGTGTGGAGTAAACATCTGCACCTGTGTGGACTAAACATCTGCACCTGTGTGGACTAAAAATCTGCACCTGTGTGGACTAAACATCTGCACCTGTGTGGACTAAACATTTGCACCTGTGTGGAGTACACATTTGCACCTGTGTGGACTAAACATTTGCACCTGTGTGGACTAAACATCTGCACCTGTGTGGACTAAACATCTGCACCTGTGTGGACTAAACATCTGCATCTGTGTGGAGTACACATTTGCACCTGTGTGGACTAAAAATCTGCACCTGTGTGGACTAAACATCTGCACCTGTGTGGACTAAACATCTGCACCTGTGTGGACTAAACATCTGCACCTGTGTGGACTAAACATCTGCACCTGTGTGGAGTACACATCTGCACCTGTGTGGAGTACACATCTGCACCTGTGTGGACTAAACATCTGCACCTGTGTGGACTAAACATCTGCACCTGTGTGGACTAAACATCTGCACCTGTGTGGACTAAACATCTGCACCTGTGTGGATTAAAAATCTGCACCTGTGTGGATTAAAAATCTGCACCTGTGTGGAGTACACATTTGCACCTGTGTGGAGTAAACATCTGCACCTGTGTGGACTAAACATCTGCACCTGTGTGGACTAAACATCTGCACCTGTGTGGACTAAACATTTGCACCTGTGTGGACTAAACATTTGCACCTGTGTGGACTAAAAATCTGCACCTGTGTGGAGTACACATTTGCACCTGTGTGGACTAAACATTTGCACCTGTGTGGACTAAACATCTGCACCTGTGTGGACTAAACATCTGCACCTGTGTGGACTAAACATCTGCACCTGTGTGGACTAAACATCTGCACCTGTGTGGAGTACACATTTGCACCTGTGTGGACTAAACATCTGCACCTGTGTGGAGTACACATTTGCACCTGTGTGGAACTAAAAATCTGCACCTGTGGATCTAACATCTGCACCTGTGTGACTCAACATCTGCACCTGTGTGGAATACCTGTGTGGAGTAACATCTGCACCTGTGTGGAGTACACATCTGCACCTGTGTGGAGTACACATCTGCACCTGTGTGGAGTAAACATCTGCACCTGTGTGGACTAAACATCTGCACCTGTGTGGACTAAACATCTGCACCTGTGTGGACTAAACATCTGCACCTGTGTGGATTAAAAATCTGCACCTGTGTGGAGTACACATTTGCACCTGTGTGGAGTACACATCTGCACCTGTGTGGAGTAAACATCTGCACCTGTGTGGACTAAACATCTGCACCTGTGTGGACTAAACATCTGCACCTGTGTGGACTAAACATCTGCACCTGTGTGGATTAAAAATCTGCACCTGTGTGGAGTACACATTTGCACCTGTGTGGAGTAAACATCTGCACCTGTGTGGACTAAACATTTGCACCTGTGTGGAGTAAACATCTGCACCTGTGTGGACTAAACATCTGCACCTGTGTGGACTAAACATCTGCACCTGTGTGGAGTACACATCTGCACCTGTGTGGAGTACACATCTGCACCTGTGTGGACTAAACATCTGCACCTGTGTGGAGTACACATTTGCACCTGTGTGGACTAAACATCTGCACCTGTGTGGACTAAACATCTGCACCTGTGTGGACTAAACATCTGCACCTGTGTGGACTAAACATCTGCACCTGTGTGGAGTAAACATCTGCACCTGTGTGGAGTACACATCTGCACCTGTGTGGAGTAAACATCTGCACCTGTGTGGAGTAAACATCTGCACCTGTGTGGACTAAACATCTGCACCTGTGTGGACTAAACATCTGCACCTGTGTGGACTAAACATCTGCACCTGTGTGGATTAAAAATCTGTACCTGTGTGGACTAAACATCTGCACCTGTGTGGACTAAACATCTGCACCTGTGTGGACTAAACATCTGCACCTGTGTGGACTAAAAATCTGCACCTGTGTGGACTAAACATCTGCACCTGTGTGGAGTACACATCTGCACCTGTGTGGAGTACACATCTGCACCTGTGTGGACTAAACATCTGCACCTGTGTGGACTAAACATCTGCACCTGTGTGGACTAAACATCTGCACCTGTGTGGACTAAACATCTGCACCTGTGTGGACTAAAAATCTGCACCTGTGTGGAGTAAACATCTGCACCTGTGTGGAGTAAACATCTGCACCTGTGTGGACTAAACATCTGCACCTGTGTGGACTAAACATCTGCACCTGTGTGGACTAAACATCTGCACCTGTGTGGATTAAAAATCTGCACCTGTGTGGAGTACACATTTGCACCTGTGTGGAGTAAACATCTGCACCTGTGTGGACTAAACATTTGCACCTGTGTGGAGTAAACATCTGCACCTGTGTGGACTAAACATCTGCACCTGTGTGGACTAAACATCTGCACCTGTGTGGAGTACACATCTGCACCTGTGTGGAGTACACATTTGCACCTGTGTGGAGTACACATCTGCACCTGTGTGGACTAAACATCTGCACCTGTGTGGACTAAACATCTGCACCTGTGTGGAGTAAACATCTGCACCTGTGTGGAGTACACATCTGCACCTGTGTGGAGTACACATCTGCACCTGTGTGGAGTAAACATCTGCACCTGTGTGGACTAAACATCTGCACCTGTGTGGACTAAACATCTGCACCTGTGTGGAGTAAACATCTGCACCTGTGTGGACTAAACATCTGCACCTGTGTGGACTAAAAATCTGCACCTGTGTGGACTAAACATCTGCACCTGTGTGGACTAAACATCTGCACCTGTGTGGAGTGCACATTTGCACCTGTGTGGAGTACACATCTGGCAGAGATGTTTCTGATTGGATGTGTCGTTGATCACACTGCAGGTCACACCTGTGCTCTGCTCTGATTGGACAGTCACTGACCAATCAGACACAAACTAACAAAAGCCAATCAGCTGCTCTCTGGACTCTGACATCACACAGGTAAATATATGTCTGAATGTGTTACCTCAACATCCTGCACGGTTCGGGGTTGAGCCTGACACAGCATGCTGAGCAGCAGCAGGATCAGCTCCTCGATGTACTGCAGCGCCTCCTGCTGGGACACCAGGTTAGGATGCACCTGATTCAGTACCTGCAACACATAGAAAGATACATCAATGTTAGTTCAATATAAACTAAGAATGCTTTCCAAAATATTATGAATTGTTTATTGTTATCAGTCAACACAGTCTAATGTTTGGTGTGTGTTGCCTTCAAACAGCATCAGTTCTTCTTGGTACACAGCTGGCAGGTTGTTCCAAAATGTTAAACTAACCACAGATCCTTCCTCAGATCCTTCTGTCTCTGAAGTGTAATCCCAGACAGACTCCATGATGTTGAGATCAGGCCTGTGAGGATCATACTATCACTTCCAGGACTTAATGATGTTGTTGATGTTTTGAATCGATCCTGGCTGAATGTTTGGGGTTGTGGTCCTGCTGCAGAATAAATTTGGGGACAATTATATGCCTCCCTGATGTTACTACATGATGGATAAATATCTGCCTGTATTTCTCAGCATTGAGGACATTAATCCTGACCAAATCTACAACTCTATTTGCAGAAATGGAGTCCTAAACTTGCAGGAACCTCCACCATGCTTCACTGTTGCCAGCAGACACTCATTATTGCAGTGCTCTGCAGCCCTTCAGTGAACAAACGTCTTCTGCTACAGCCAAATATTTAAAATTTTGACTCATCGGTTTAAAGCACCTGCTGCCATTTTCTGCACCCCAGTTCTGCATAGTTCAGTCTCTCGTCCTTGTTTCCGTGTCAGACGTTTGCCATTTTGGCAGAACCTCTTCCACGAAGACCAATTCTAGCCAGACTTTTCTGGACAGCAGATGTAGTACGTGTGTACCTGGTTTCACTGGTTTCTGTCAGTTCTGAGCTGATGGCTCTGCTGGACGTTTCTTCATGTTGCTGTGCTCGGTCTTGCCATGATGTTCGACCTGTGACATCAAACTGTCAGCACAGCCTCACCTCAGCAGAGTCTGACTGTTCCTCACAGTTTGAATCTGTTTCAGTGAATGTCTGTGTTTCACCCTTCACATGAACTGATGATCATCTGACAAACGCTCTGACTCTGTTCAAGTGTACCTGAAACATCTGATGCTGTTTGATGGTTAAGGGTGGTCTCTCTCTCTCTCTCACACACACACACACACACACACACAGACAGACGTGTACATACATATCTATAAATATAATTTATATACACACACACACACACACACACACACACTTACATGTATGTGTGTGTGTGTGTGTACCTTTTCCAGTGAAGGCACCAGCAGGCCTCTCCATTTCGGTGCGTTCTCCTCGTTGAAGAAGTCGTACTGCAGCTGGGCCGCCTGCATGGCTGCTGCTGCTGCTGCTGCTGCTGCTGTCTGAGAGCCGCAGCGGGACCGACACGCACGGTTCGCCGGTTTACATGAACGCTGAGGGCCGGAGCCTGAGTCCAGCAGGGAGGGTGAAGCCGTGAGCCTCAGAACATCCAGCGGGGGCAGGCCGATCCTCCAGAACAGATGCTGTCACTGCGACCATCCTCGGCCGCTCTGCGGAGAGCTAGCTGCGGCCAGATGTTACACAGATAACGGTTAGCTCTGCAGCGAGCAGCTAACTGATGGATGTAGCTGTGTTTACCGAGATGATAGCATGTTGACCGTTAACCGTTCCAGACAACAGTAACGGGACAGCGTGACAGACACACCGTGACACACACACCGTGACACACACACCGTGAGCTAACGCTGCTGAGCTGGCTGATATGTTAGCCTGTTAGCATGTAGCCTGTGTGGCTAACGTTAGCAGCCCGGGGATGGATCCATCAGCTGGTTTCATGAGGTGACAGGTGACCAGCTGCTAGTTATCGGCAGCCTGTGTGTGTGTGTGTGTGCGGACAGGCTGTGACGGTTACTTGGGTTAATGGTGTGAATCAGCGGGCTGGTCGGTCTCTGCTCTGCTCCACAGCTAACATTCTAACCCAACACACCGACTCTCCGGCGGGGCGGCTCCGTTACTTTAACCCAAGACCCTCCCACTGTGGGTCCGTACCTCCGGCTCTGTCCCCCGGACTGTTTCAGTCACCAGCTCCAGCCCGGGCCTCCCTGCAGGCGGACAGACACTGATCAAACGGCCGTCGGTGGTTGTGAGTCCGGTGTGCGGTACCGTAGTCTGTGGAGCACCTGAGCATGCGCGCGAGGCGGATTCTGACGTAGATGGGCAGGGCTGAGAATGCGCGCTTCATCGAGACAGCAGGGCAGAGTGACGTAGGTTGTCACCTGGCGTCAATGTGTGGTACTACAACTAATACACAACTAAAGTACAGCTAATACACAACAACTAAAGTACAGCTAATACACAACTAAAGTACAGCTAATACACAACTAAAGTACAACTAATACACAACTAAAGTACAGCTAATACACAACAACTAAAGTACAGCTAATACACAACTAAAGTACAGCTAATGCACAACTAAAGTACAACTAATACACAACTAAAGTACAGCTAATACACAACAACTAAAGTACAGCTAATACACAACTAAAGTACAACTGAAACACAACTAAAGTACAGCTAATACACAACAACTAAAGTACAGCTAATACACAACTAAAGTACAACTGAAACACAACTAAAGTACAGCTTATACACAACTAAAGTACAGCTAATACACAACTAAAGTACAACTGAAACACAACTAAAGTACAGCTAATACACAACTAAAGTACAACTGAAACACAACTAAAGTACAACTGAAACACAACTAAAGTACAGCTAATACACAACAACTAAAGTACAGCTAATACACAACTAAAGTACAACTGAAACACAACTAAAGTACAGCTAATACACAACAACTAAAGTACAGCTAATACACAACTAAAGTACAACTGAAACACAACAACTAAAGTACAGCTAATACACAACTAAAGTACAGCTAATACACAACTAAAGTACAGCTAATACACAGCAACTAAAGTACAGCTAATACACAACAACTAAAGTACAGGTAATACACAACTAAAGTACAACTGAAACACAACTAAAGTACAGCTAATACACAACTAAAGTACAACTGAAACACAACTAAAGTACAGCTAATACACAACTAAAGTACAACTGAAACACAACTAAAGTACAGCTAATACACAACTAAAGTACAGCTAATACACAACTAAAGTACAACTGAAACACAACTAAAGTACAGCTAATACACAACTAAAGTACAGCTAATACACAACTAAAGTACAACTGAAACACAACTAAAGTACAGCTAATACACAACTAAAGTACAACTGAAACACAACTAAAGTACAGCTAATACACAACAACTAAAGTACAGCTAATACACAACTAAAGTACAACTGAAACACAACTAAAGTACAGCTAATACACGACAACTAAAGTACAGCTAATACACAACTAAAGTACAACTGAAACACAACTAAAGTACAGCTAATACACAACTAAAGTACAACTGAAACACAACTAAAGTACAGCTTATACACAACTAAAGTACAGCTAATACACAACTAAAGTACAGCTTATACACAACTAAAGTACAGCTATACAACTAAATACACTGAACACACTAAAGTACAGCTAATACACAACTAAAGTACAGCTAATACACAACTAAAGTACAACTGAAACACAACTAAAGTACAGCTAATACACAACTAAAGTACAACTGAAACACAACTAAAGTACAGCTAATACACAACAACTAAAGTACAGCTAATACACAACTAAAGTACAACTGAAACACAACTAAAGTACAGCTAATACACAACTAAAGTACAACTGAAACACAACTAAAGTACAGCTAATACACAACTAAAGTACAACTGAAACACAACTAAAGTACAGCTTATACACAACTAAAGTACAGCTAATACACAACTAAAGTACAACTGAAAGACAACTAAAGTACAGCTAATACACAACTAAAGTACAGCTAATACACAACTAAAGTACAACTGAAACACAACTAAAGTACAGCTAATACACAACTAAAGTACAACTGAAACACAACTAAAGTACAGCTAATACACAACAACTAAAGTACAGCTAATACACAACTAAAGTACAACTGAAACACAACTAAAGTACAGCTAATACACAACAACTAAAGTACAGCTAATACACAACTAAAGTACAACTGAAACACAACAACTAAAGTACAGCTAATACACAACTAAAGTACAACTGAAACACAACTAAAGTACAGCTAATACACAACTAAAGTACAACTGAAACACAACAACTAAAGTACAGCTAATACACAACTAAAGTACAGCTAATACACAACTAAAGTACAGCTAATACACAGCAACTAAAGTACAGCTAATACACAACAACTAAAGTACAGCTAATACACAACTAAAGTACAACTGAAACACAACTAAAGTACAGCTAATACACAACTAAAGTACAACTGAAACACAACTAAAGTACAGCTAATACACAACTAAAGTACAGCTAATACACAACTAAAGTACAGCTAATACACAACAACTAAAGTACAGCTAATACACAACTAAAGTACAGCTAATACACAACTAAAGTACAACTGAAACACAACTAAAGTACAGCTAATACACAACTAAAGTACAGCTAATACACAACTAAAGTACAGCTAATACACAACAACTAAAGTACAGCTAATACACAACAACTAAAGTACAGCTAATACACAACTAAAGTACAGCTAATACACAACAACTAAAGTACAACTAATGCACAACTAAAGTACAACTAATACACAACAACTGAAACACAACAACTAAAGTACAACTAATGCACAACAACTAAAGTACAACTGAAACACAACTAAAGTACAACTGAAACACAACAACTGAAACACAACTAAAGTACAACTAATACACAACTAAAGTACAACTGAAACACAACTAAAGTACAGCTAATACACAACAACTGAAACACAACAACTAAAGTACAACTAATACACAACTAAAGTACAACTAATGCACAACAACTAAAGTACAACTAATGCACAACAACTAAAGTACAACTGAAACACAACTAAAGTACAACTAATACACAACAACTGAAACACAACAACTAAAGTACAACTGAAACACAACTAAAGTACAACTAATACACAACAACTAAAGTACAACTGAAACACAACTAAAGTACAGCTAATACACAACAACTGAAACACAACAACTAAAGTACAACTAATACACAACTAAAGTACAACTAATACACAACAACTAAAGTACAACTGAAACACAACTAAAGTACAACTAATACACAACAATTAAAGTACAACTGAAACACAACTAAAGTACAACTGAAGTACAACTGAAACACAACTAAAGTACAACTAATACACAACAACTAAAGTACAGCTAATACACAACTAAAGTACAGCTAATACACAACTAAAGTACAGCTAATACACAGCAACTAAAGTACAGCTAATACACAACAACTAAAGTACAGCTAATACACAACTAAAGTACAACTGAAACACAACTAAAGTACAGCTAATACACAACTAAAGTACAACTGAAACACAACTAAAGTACAGCTAATACACAACTAAAGTACAGCTAATACACAACTAAAGTACAGCTAATACACAACAACTAAAGTACAGCTAATACACAACTAAAGTACAGCTAATACACAACTAAAGTACAACTGAAACACAACTAAAGTACAGCTAATACACAACTAAAGTACAGCTAATACACAACTAAAGTACAGCTAATACACAACAACTAAAGTACAGCTAATACACAACAACTAAAGTACAGCTAATACACAACTAAAGTACAGCTAATACACAACAACTAAAGTACAACTAATGCACAACTAAAGTACAACTAATACACAACAACTGAAACACAACAACTAAAGTACAACTAATGCACAACAACTAAAGTACAACTGAAACACAACTAAAGTACAACTGAAACACAACAACTGAAACACAACTAAAGTACAACTAATACACAACTAAAGTACAACTGAAACACAACTAAAGTACAGCTAATACACAACAACTGAAACACAACAACTAAAGTACAACTAATACACAACTAAAGTACAACTAATGCACAACAACTAAAGTACAACTAATGCACAACAACTAAAGTACAACTGAAACACAACTAAAGTACAACTAATACACAACAACTGAAACACAACAACTAAAGTACAACTGAAACACAACTAAAGTACAACTAATACACAACAACTAAAGTACAACTGAAACACAACTAAAGTACAGCTAATACACAACAACTGAAACACAACAACTAAAGTACAACTAATACACAACTAAAGTACAACTAATACACAACAACTAAAGTACAACTGAAACACAACTAAAGTACAACTAATACACAACAATTAAAGTACAACTGAAACACAACTAAAGTACAACTGAAGTACAACTGAAACACAACTAAAGTACAACTAATACACAACAACTAAAGTACACTGAAACACAACTAAAGTACAACTGAAACACAACTAAAGTACAACTAATACACACCAACTAAAGTACAACTAATACACAACAACTAAAGTACAACTGAAACACAATTAAAGTACAACTAATACACAACAACTAAAGTACAACTGAAACACAATTAAAGTACAACTAATGCACAACAACTAAAGTACAACTGAAACACAACTAAAGTACAACTAATACACAACAACTAAAGTACAACTAATACACAACAACTAAAGTACAAATGAAACACAACTAAAGTACAACTGAAACACAACAACTAAAGTACAACTGAAACACAACTAAAGTACAACTAATACACAACAACTAAAGTACAACTGAAACACAACAAACTAAAGTACAACTAATACACAACAACTAAAGTACAACTGAAACACAACTAAAGTACAACTAATACACAACAACTAAAGTACAACTGAAACACAACTAAAGTACAACTAATACAAACACTAAACAACAACTGAAGCACAACTAACCTACCCTACCATTTTCTTGATTTGTCAAGTTCTTTCATAAAATGTCAACATCTCTTGTTGTTCAGCTTGTTCACTCAGTGTTTCTGCTATAGATGTAAAGTGTCATTCAGTGGGACATGAAAAGTGTCATGTTTTGTTGAGGGAGATGGTGGGATGAGGGTCAGGTCGCCTCCTCAGAGTTCATTTGTAGATGAGAAGAAGGGAAGAGACAGGTGGAAGTGTCTGGATCAGGGATCTGAACAAATGCATGGAAGCACATCACCAACCTTAAATCGAAGAAACACTTTACCTTCTTTCAGCACAACCTGCTGCCCATCCTCTCCAGAACACTTGGACATGCAGACTGGAGGCACACTAACCATGCGAGTGTTAGACCACTGAGATTTATTAGGCACTTAACTGTGGATATTTCACATCGGGCTACAGCAAACAGCAAACTCATGATCTATCCTACTCTTCCTGGCTCATATTTTGTTTCCTTTATTGAAGTCTCAACAAAGGTAACGAAGGTAAAGAGTACCCATCATGAAGATGTTGACTATATATATGTGTACTGAGTGTATGCTGCTGTAACACCCTGCTTATGCATTTCCTGTCTGCTCAACACCACATTCAGTTATTGAGCAGCTGAAGCGTCTCTAACTGTAGTTTCCACAAAATCACGCGACTGTAATTCACACTTCTGCAGCATGGCGAGGCGTCGATCCAAACTCACGGCTGCTGTCATGTGACCAATTATGTGAAAAGAAAAGTGTCAAGCTGCTGAGTCCCATCATCATAATCATCCCACATCCATGATTTGATGTTTAATTCAAGGGAAACAATCAAACATTAAAGCAAACATTTCCATCTTCACAAACACATTTTTATCTTTAATACTTCACTAAAAATCAAACAAACATGAACATATCTGCAAAGAAAAGAGTCAGTGTGAGGAGGTTTAGATCGTTTATTTACAGCTGAACACCAAAAGACTGAAGAGACATTGAGCATTCAGCAGGGGGCAGCACAGGGCTTCAGAAGGAACAGGAAGGGTACGATGGAGTTTAGAGGGTACCAGGAGGTTTTAGAGGGTTTTAGCAAGTTTTAGAGGGTATTAGCAGGTTTTAGGGGGTTTCAGCAGGTTTTAGAGGGTTTTAGCAAGTTTTAGAGGGTTTCAGCAGGTTTTAGTAGGTATCAGCGAGTTTAGAGGGTATCAGCAGGTTTTATAAAGTTTTAGCAGGGTTTAGAAGATTTCGGCAGGTTTAGAGGGTATCAGCAGGGTTTAGAGGACATGAGACAGTTTTAGAGGGTACTAGAGGTTTTAATAGGGTACTAGGTCATTTCAGGGAGCACATGAGGTATATGATAGGATTAGAGTATTAAAAGATATCAGAGAGTAAAGGACAGTTTTCTGATGGTACATGAGGTATATTATAGGGTACAGATGGTATCAGAAAAGGGTTTAGAAGATGCATGATAGAGTATCAAGGGATATAGGAGGGGCTTGGGGGCTTCAAAGGGTATCAGGCCATTAAGGGCTTTGAGTATAGTATGACTATGATGGGGAATAAGAGGATAAACTATGAGAAGGTATCTGAGAGAATGAGGGATTTAGATAGTCTCCTAGAATATAACGGAGGGTAAAAGGGCGTTCAAAGGTCTGAGAGTACAGGGTGAGTATTGGAGTATCAAAAAGGAGTTCAGAAAGGGTGTAAGAGGGTATGGGAGGGGATTTTTAAGATTTTATAGGGTTTAAGAAGGTGTCTGGAGACTCTGAGAATATAAGAGGGGTAGGATGGGAGTGAGGAGGGCATCAGAGGGGGCATTAGAGAGTTTCAAGAGGGTATGATGGGGTATGGAAGGTATTAGAGAGTGCCGAAGTGAATTTAGAAGGTATTCCTGGATGTTTCAGGAGGAAATTATTATAGGAATCAGGTATCAGAATTTATAATGGTTGATTAGAGGCTATCAAAGGGTATAGGAGTGAGAGGGCAGCCATCAGAACATATAAAAGGATATAAGAAGATTGAGGAGAGTATTAAAAGTGGTCAGAAATGATAGGAAAGGCATGATAGAGTATCTGAGGTTATAGGATGTGTATCAGAGGATTTGAGAGGAGACACAAGGAGATACTAGACGGGTATCAAAAGGTAAAGTCAAAGAGGGTAGTCAGGACTCTCATTCATGAGGACTGGCTCTAACTCTAACCCCAGACCTTGTGTTATCCACAAGATGCCCTCAGACTCTCTTGCTAGTCCTGGTCACCTCACATCCCCTTCCACCTACTCACCTTCATCAGCTCTGCAGTTACCTGACCTTCCCACCCCTCTTACCTGTTCCCACATTGTTGCCTGTGTGAGTGTATTAGAAGAGAATGATGGGGTATCAGTCTTTCAGAGGCAATGGGAGGTGTTCGGGGTATCAGATCTGATGAAGGAACGTTCACTCCCCCATTAGCATGTTCCTTTAGAAAGTTCAGATGGGGGTATCAGAGGACATTAGGAGGGTATAAGAGGGTAAAGACGTGACATCCAGCCTACTTCAGTATCTAAGACTGAGCTGAGGACGACTCAAGTTTTTCTGAATTCAAATTCAATAAATAATAAAGCACCAAGCAGCAGCATCACATCAGTTACACAACAGATCAGTTTTTCTACACTTGGACCACCTGGTACATTTCTGTGTGATAAATTAATCTGATCCCAGACCAGTCGACTTTGTTTGATGAGTAAAGGGACTTCCTTCCATCCGGATGTTCTGTTGTAAATCTTCCACATTCTCCATGATGCTCATTCTTCATTCAGCAGGATGGTTAAACACCAGGTCAGAGTCAGTCTGTGGCTCAGCTTGCAGGTCCAACAAAACACTGCTTCACTTCATTCAACTGTTCTCTGATGAGTAAAAAACACTGAATCTTATCTATGAATCTCACTGTCTATATACACATCTGAGGATCCAAACTTTCAACACATACAAAGATCCAAAATTCAGCTGTTCAACTTTGCCTCTGTTCAATAAAAAAACGTTTCCAGAATTAAACTCGTCTGACTCTGTACACACTGTATGTTTAAACTCACTGCTAACATTGTCCTACATTCAGTCGTCAACCAAAAACACTGATGTAACTTTCTTTCATTTGAGTACTTACAGACAAAAAGGCTGGGAATGAAGTTAGCGTTAGATTTACTGTTAGCATTCACTTTAGTGTAAGCGTAGACCTAACGTGAAAGGAAAACAGAATCAGCCATCACATCGGCCCGTTCACCTAAACAATCAATATCACGTTGATGATGTAAAGAAACAGAAAACATCATTTCACTCATCTTTAGTTATTGACACACAAAAAGATGTGAGTTTATATATACTGATGTCTAAATCGAGTACTCAAGTACTTGTACCCATTGTTACTGTACACTCAGCTGTACATATGTATGTCTGTGCAGCACCATCCAGAATGATCCTCACCTGTAACCTGTTCATATTTTTGGATTTGCACCTTGTTGATATTTGACATTTATGAACTCACAATAACTAAAGTTCCGAGTTTTAGGGACTCCAAATGGTTTTAAAGATTTTCATGTCACATGTTTGCTTGTTCTGAACTCATCAGGTGATCAAACTGTATCGACACCTTGAAGGACAGAAAAGTCTTCACAGCTAACATGCAGTGAAACTGGATCTGAGGTTGATTCCTTCATGTTCTGTTTGTGTCACAGCAGTCGAGTCTGATCTCAGTCTGAAGACCTCCTCCTTAATGTGCTCCATTTGACTGGTCCAGACCCCGGACCCCTACTCAGGAGAGACAGCAGTGATGACATCAGTGAAAACTGTGGAGGACCTGGACCAGCCTTTTCTCCAGACAGTCTGATGTCATAACTGATTATGGACTGAGGTTCAACAAAGCAGGTAAAGTGAGATCAGTCAGCTGATGTTCAGAGGCCGTCTGATTTCACATTAGCACTGATTCTGGTCCTTGTTCTGGCGTTCACATCACTGTTCACATCATGACCTGACCCGCTCCCTCAGTCCGATTGATTTTGACCTGTGACATCATCAGGCTCTCCACTGTCCAGCAAATCAGAGAGGGGGTGTGTGGCTGCTCATTCAGGTAATACTCTTTACTTTTGTGTTTTATAACTGCAGAAGAAGAAAAAGGAGGACGCTGATTGGCTGCAGTGAGTGATGGACAGCCTATTAGCATGTACTGCAGAACACTGTGACATAACTGCAGCAAGACGAAAGGATGTTGATCTCAGTCTGACTCGGACTCGACTGCTTAGTCTTAGACCTCAGAGTGTGTGTGTGTGTGTGCGTGCAGCTCTGCCTGGACCCACCTCCAATCTTTCCAGAACCCAGGTCACATAAACCTGGTGCAGCCGGGTTTAGTGAACCGGTTTAACAGACATTGTCCATGGTTTCTGTCATTAACCCCTCCTCCTCTGTTTGACTGACAGCCGGTGGATCAGACAGAGGACTCGCGGGCAGTTTTGGAGCGCAGAGCTCCAGCCCGGCTCAGGAAGGGGAAAGTAGTACCGAGGCAGCCGGCTGACACGGTCAGACCCAGACTGGCCCAGGCACAGCAGATAGACCAGCCATAACCATGATCCACATCAGCTGGCAGACCGTAGATAAAGGGAGGGTTTCTGGAGAGGTCATAGGTCACACTGGCTGCATACGTACACAGAGAGATGGTGCAGAAGATCCCTAAAGAGACCAGAGACCACATCAGAGACCATACACCTCTCTCCCTCACACACACTCACTCCTTCACTCACCCACTCACTCACTCAGGTGAGTTACCTGCCATGAGGAACAGCAGTCCAGAAACGTGCTGCGTCAGACTCTCCTCCCAGAAGAAGCCGACTGACACCACGATGCTCCCGCAGAGCAGGACGGCTGCCGCCATACCCAGAAACCCTGCCGTGATGCGCCGCAGGTCTGGTGGACGAAGCATAAGTAAACAAAGATACCGAAAGGTAAACAGGTACAGGCAAGTAAACACAGGTATACTCAGGCAAATTCACATAAACAGGTACACTTGGGTACACTCAGGTAAACACAGGTACAGTCAGGTACTGTCATTAATGCTACCATATCTCCACTACAGTTTAGTTGGTTAATGATTTACTGCTGCTGTGCATCTGTGTCTCTCTATCACAGGTTCCACTGCTGCTGTAATCATTCTATCATTCATTGTAATTGTACAACATGTTTGTGTTGATTGTTGTGTACATGTGACATCCATGTGACGTCTGTCCGTCCTGGCAGAGGGATCCCTCCTCTGTGGCTCTTCCTGAGCTTTCTTCCACATGTTTTCCCTGTTAAAGGGGAACCGAGGGTCTAAGGACAGAGGGAGTCACTGCCTGTACAGACTGTGAAGCCTCTGAGGAGAAATGTGTTTGTGACTTTGGGCTGTACAAATAAAATCTGATTTGATTTGATTTGATTTAAACACAGGTACACTCAGGTACACTCAGGTACACTCAAGTAAACAGGTACACTCAAATTCACGTTGGTATACTCAGTGAAACACACCTCACATCAGATACCAATTAGTGATTACGTGTTATTGATTACAGATTTTTGATTACTGATAAGTGATCATATATTACAGATTATTGATTACTGAGTAGTGATTTCATGCTTGAGTTTTCGTGCTTGTCCACCTTGCTGCTTGTTACTAGTTGCCATGGAAACATGCTATGACAGTTTATGTAACAGTAAAGAGAGACAGTGGGGGGTTGAGCAGAGTAGGTTACCATGGCAACGCACTCTGTTTCCTCTTTTATCTTATTACGGACATCCTGTCTGTGTGTACCTCTGTCTGTGTGTGTGTTTGAATGTGTGGACTCACGCAGCAAGTGCCACTCATCCTGTTGGATAGTTCTGGTCAGGTTCAGAGGGATATTCCTCAGTCTGATTGGTTGAGAGAAGTGATACTTGACAGCTGTGCAACGGTCTGCAATACCTGTGAAGCAATTGGGATACATGAGACAGGGAATTCTTGATTACTCCAAAGACTCCACACAATCAAGTCTTAAACACACCTGTGTTTCCAGTGTGTTGTGTACGTTTAATGATAACATACAGTTAGATGTTGACTTGTCATCATCATTTCTAGACCAGTAAATGTAGTCCACAGCAGCTGGTACCACATTTGTATTCCAATCATTTTATCATACACATGGACACCCAGAACCATTAGCAGACCTGTTTTCTTTGATTCACCCTGCTGGGATCAATGGATCTGATCTGATCTGGGTCCAGTCTAATGTAGCGTAATGATATGTAACATCATGTAATATGATTTGGAAAGCTGTAATCTGATGTGTGGTCTGAGTGTTGTCGGGGTCCAGATCCGCTCTGACCTCTAGGTTTTAGGTGGGCTGGCTGCCAAAGACTGCAGAGACCAAAAGTGCGGATGTCATTAATCCTGCACAGTCTTAGGAGAGGGTTTCATGCTGTAAGACCATTCTGAAACTAGTCTGAGGTCAGCCTCAAACCACCGGAGACCAGTCTGAAACCAGTTTGAAGTCATTCTTAAAACAGTCACCAGTCCTTAACCCAGTTTGAAACCAGTCTGAGGTCAGCATCAAACCACCAGAGACTGTCTGATACAAGTCTGAGGTCATCGTCAAACTAGCAGGGACCAGTTTGAAACCACTACCTACATTGATCTGGTTTAACAGTTGTATTCAGACAAATTGATCCATTATCTATAACCGCTGATCCAAGATCAGGATCTGTGCAGGATCACAGGGAGTTGGAGCTGATCAAAGGTGGCACTGGGTGAGAGGTGGGGTCAACCTGGACAGAATGATTATTATTCTCATGACACTGCAGTCCTCCAGTACACACATCAACTCCTCAAAATACTACAAATACCATCACTACACACATCAACACCTCAAAATACTACAAATACCATCACTACACACATCAACACCTCAAAATACTACAAATACCATCACTACACACATCAACACCTCAAAATACTACAAATACCATCACTACACACATCAACACCTCAAAATACTACAAATACCATCACTACACACATCAACACCTCAAAATACTACAAATACCATCAGTACACACATCAACACCTCAAAATAATAAAAATACCATCAGTACACACATCAACACCTCAAAATACTACAAATACCATCAGTACACACATCAACACCTCAAAATACTACAAATACCATCACTACAACACCTCAAAAAATACTACAAATACCATCAGTACACACATCAACACCTCAAAATACTACAAATACCATCAGTACACACATCAACACCTCAAAATACTACAAATACCATCATTCTGGCACAGAACTTTTCTTCATGACATACAACAGATTTGATTCAAAAGTTATGATTTGTTGAGCTTGTACATTTTTTGTACAATGTTAGTGTGTCTGCATCAGTCCACCCCACATGCTTCACGTGAATGTCAGCTCAGCTGAAAAGTAACACTGTGATTCACAGGAAGTAGGCTGTTGGTCTAAGTCTGCCATTGGCCAACAGCATTCTCCTCCATGTCCAGGAAACACCTACCTCCAAACCTACATACTGCTTACTAATGTACAAGCGTCAACAAGCCAATTACCATTTATAATGTACAGTATCTACAGTGAGTCTACCTAATGTACAGTATATATAGTCAGTCTATTTCTAATGTACAGTATGTATATGCAGTCAGTCTACCTAATGTACAATGTGTACATGTATATGTATATTTGTGTGTGTGTGTGTGTGTGTGTGTGTGTGTGTGTGTGTGTGTGTGTAGACTGACCCCGGTCGATCAGCTTGTCGATGTCCGGGTCCAGGCTCTTGAAGTAGCATTTCCTCCACAGGCCATAGTGTGTGGAGAACAGCGGCCTGCCGCACTCGGTCTCCAGTATGCCCATCCCCAGGATGGCCCTCCAGTTCTCCAGCAGCTCCTCCTCTCTGCTCCCCACATGAACGGGCTTCATCAGCGCGACGTCCCGCTGCCGGGCCCCGCCGCTGCCGGTGTCTACCAGCGGCAGGTGATAAATGGGCATCTCCCGGTTCTTCTGGTCGTTGGATTCGGATCCGTGGCGGTCACAGTTGTCCTTGTGTCTGCGGGTGTCAGTCTCATACCAGTGGTCGGTGGAGATGGCGGTGACCAGCAGCAGCAGAGACAGCACGCTGAGCGCTAGGCTCACCGCGGACACCGTCACCGTCACCGGCCGGGCTCTCTCCATGGCCGGGACATGGAGCGAGTCACTCCCGGTGCCAGAACAGGTCCCGGTGCTGGTGTTTCCTCTGTTCCCGCCGCTGTCTCCGTTACAGGGCATCTTCTGCTGCCATCCTCGCCCGTCAGCAGTTCCCCGCCTGCTCTCGAGAGCGCGTTGTCATGCCGACTCCGGACCGTCAGAGCTGCGTCAAGGTGACGGCAGGTAACACGCACCGGCAGCTCACTCAGGGAACCTTCAGAATAAAACACTCGCTCAGAACATGAGGTCAGAATTCCAACAGATAAAACACAACAACAACACAACAACATCAACAACATCAACAACACAGCAACTAAACACAACAACAACACAAAGCAACAACAGTATCATCAACAACAACAAGTATAACACAACAACAACACATCAACATCAACAGCAACACAGCAACTAAATACCACAACAACATCAACAACAACACAGCAACTAAACACAACAACAACACAACAACATCAACAACAACACAGCAACTAAACACAACAACAACATCAACAACATCAACAACACAGCAACTAAACACAACAACAACACAAAGCAACAACAGTATCATCAACAACAACAAGTATAACACAACAACAACACATCAACATCAACAGCAACACAGCAACTAAATACCACAACAACATCAACAACAACACAGCAACACAGCAACTAAACACAACAACAACACAACAACATCAACAACAACACAGCAACTAAACACAACAACAACATCAACAACAACAACACAGCAACAACACAAAGCAACAACAGTATCATCAACAACAACAAGTATAACACAACAACACATCAACATCAACAGCAACACAGCAACTAAATACCACAACAACATCAACAACAACAACAACAACACAGCAACTAAACACAACAACAACACAACAACATCAACAACAACAACACAGCAATTAAACACAACAACAACACAAAGCAACAACAGCATCATCAACAACTATAACACAACAACAACACAGCAACTAAATACAAACAACAACACAACAACATCAACAACAACAACACAGCAACTAAACACAACAACAACACAACAACATCAACAACAACAACACAGCAACTAAACACAACAACAACACAAAGCAACAACAGCATCATCAACAACAAAAGTGCAGACTGTATGTTTCAACAGGATACTTTCAGTTGTGTTTGTCAAACAAATTCAACTAAATAAAATAAATGAATAAAAATAAATTAATTTGATACGTACATTTAATAAATTCGTCATCATGTTGAATGTTTTCATTGTCCCTTCTGTGTCAAGGCCTTGAAGGACCTTGATATCAAAATGCCCAAACCCGAAAGCAAATAGATGAGTTTGTTTGTATGTTATTTCAGTTATTTCTTTGTGGTACATACTTTTATTTCATTGTCGTCATGGAAACATAATACCACTAACATGAAGTCTTATTTTGTATTATTTAATACACATGAACTCCCACCACAATAATAATAATAATAAAACGCTGTTAAACCTGAGTAATAATCAGTTTCACATCATCATTCCATACTAGAGTCTTATTTTGAAATCAAACACCGGAAGTGATAATATGATGTCACGCCGGCTGACTTGACGGTGCTGAGCTGGGTGTGGACCCTCTCTCTCTCTCTCTCTCTCTCCTCTCCCTCCCTCTCTCTCTCTCCTCTCCTCTCTCCCTCTCTCTCTCTCTCTCTCTCTCTCTCTCTCTCTCTCTCTCCTCTCTCTCTCTCTCTCTCTCTCCCTCTCTCTCTCTCTCTCTCTCTCTCTCTCTCTCTCACTCTCTCTCTGTCTGTGTGTCTCTCTCTCTCTGGTAAGGTTGTGTTAACAGTGTTAACTCAGTCTGGTGTATCTCAGTCCGGGTCAGTCGGCTGGGTTTGGTCACATTTGGCGAGAAGATGAGCTGCTGTCTGGACTTTTCCTGCAGAAACCTGCAGGAGTTCTTCCAGCTGATCCAGCGGGTCTGCAGCGGGATGTACAGGGACGCCTACGAAGCATGTACACCGGTGTGTGTGTACACCAGGTCTGTCTATTTGGCGGTTAGTCATGTATCCTTGGTGTCCTGGTGACTGTGGCCTCATGGGCAATCTCAGGTGACTGTGCCTGTCGTCCTGACAGAGTCAAACTGGACGTGACGGCAGAAAAGATGAAAGTTTGTCCGTCAGGTTGATCAATAATTCATCACCGTCCCTGCTGAACTGCAGCTTCCTGTAACATGATGTTCTCATCAATCAGAAAAATTGTGTGATGATCTGGTCCTGGCTTCATTCTCTGGAGTTGATCTGAGACAGATTACCAGAAAATTCAGTTCACTGATCATGATTCTTTATTATTGAGTTTATTGATTTCTCAAGGGTAAATTATTTTTTCAATCAGTTTTTACATACCCCCCCCCCCTCACACACACACACACACACACACACAGTCATATAGCGCCACGCTGGGGGCAGTTAGGGGTTCAGTATGTTGCTCAGGGGCACCTCATTAATACCCAGGAGGTAAACACCTCTCCAGCTAATAGTCCACCCACCACACTTTCCGAGTAGTCTGTGCTGTATGTCAACTGTACAGATTGAGATACCACCGCGCAGGTAGTATGTATAAGCTATAGTCGAGCTGTAGTCGGGTTTGAATCCTGCATGTTGTTTTCTGCTGCTGATCAGCGATGCAGTGCACACTCTGCCCCCTCACCTTCACTGATCAATACCAGGGTGGACCGTTTCCCACGATCCTCAGCTCTGTGTGTGTGTCATTAGCAGCGTTAGCATAACCCCCCCCCCCCCGATCAGAAGTTATTGATTGTCTTCCTGAAGCTCCATCAGCTTACATCGACCAACCGGATGGATGCTGCTTCACCTTCCGCAGGGTTTGGGGGGGGGGGTCAGAGTGTGTGTGTGTGGGGGGGTGGGCTTATGACTATCATAAGCTGTGCTTTAATCAACACTCAGTGCAGCAGTGTGTTTGGTCTGAGGTGTGAATATAATCGCTGTGTTGAAGTGCTGAAGAGGCGAGATGATGGAGGTCAGGGTGGGGGAATCGATCGGTGTCTGTCCTCCATCAGGTCCACAGATCCCTGCAGATAAGTTCACCTTCTGTCCCACTGCAGAGACGGAAGAATAAAACTGTGAAGTCACTTCGTCCATCAGTGACCTAAAATCTCCCGGCTCTCTTAATAATTCATCTAGTTTGTCCTTCAATTAGGACACACACACACACACATACACACACACACACACACTTCCTGTAGCTGTTTCACAATACAATAAAAGCCTTCCACTGCTTCAAACTTGATCTGATGACACCAAAGCCAGTTTTATATTACTTACCAATACTCATTATTACTGATACTCATTGTGGAGGGGGCGTTGTGCATCAGCTGCACACACACACAGCAGCTGCGAGACGGAGAAAAGGCCTGCAAACGGCTGTATTGTGTGTGTTTATGGCATGTTGCCCTAACCAATAAAGAAGCTTGATAAATGCCATCAGTTTGAGAGTATTTGTACTGAGAGAACCCTGGTGGCAGTAAGTCTGTCATTATTAATAATACTCATAATATTACTCAGACTGATAATGAATATCTGAATTCTCCACAGCTTCTCTGTCAAGAAGCTGATCAAATGTCAAAATTTGAAGCCACAGTGATCAGGGTCTGGATTGATAATCATCTTATTGATCAGTTTTGACAAGAACTGAACTTTGTTGAACCAACACACACACACACACACACACACCACACACACACACACACACACACACACACACACACACACACAGTCTCTCTCTCAAGCAGCAGCATTGATCAATTAATGTCCTTTGCACTCACACACAGAGTGTGAGTGTATGTCTTGTTCAAGATCAGGTTTAAATAACCTGAATTTGCACAAATCTGTAGTAGAAAACAATACAAATCAAATGATAGAATGAAATATCCTGTCTGTCTGATCGACTGTCAGGGAAGGAGCAGCAGCATTGGAGAACTGGCTGCATCAAGGTCATCACACTGGAGCCAGGTAGTAATCAAACAGGAAACTGAAACTGTAACATCTGTGCATCACTTCATCACTTCACTGTGTCAGTTCACTGTATCATTTAAGTGCATCACTTCACTGTATCACTGTACCACCCCACTACATCACTACATCACTTCACTGTATCACAGCATCACTCCACTACATCACTGCATCACTCCACTACATCACAGCATCACTCCACTACATCACGGCATCACTTCACTGTATCACTGCATCACTCCACTACATCACAGCATCACTCCACTACATCACTGCATCACTCCACTACATCACGGCATCACTTCACTGTATCACTGCATCACTTCACTGTATCACTGTACCACTCCACTACATCACTACATCACTTCACTGTATCAGTGCATCACTCCACTACATCACAGCATCACTCCACTACATCACTGCATCACTCCACTACATCACTGCATCACTCCACTACATCACAGCATCACTCCACTACATCACTGCATCACTCCACTACATCACAGCATCACTCCACTACAACACTGCATCACTTCACTGTATCACTGCATCACTTCACTGTATCACTGTACCACTCCACTACATCACTACATCACTTCACTGTATCAGTGCATCACTCCACTACATCACAGCATCACTCCACTACATCACGGCATCACTTCACTGTATCACTGCATCACTCCACTACATCACAGCATCACTCCACTACAACACTGCATCACTTCACTGTTTCACTGTACCACTCCACTACATCACTGCATCACTTCACTGTATCACGGCATCACCTCACTGTATTACTGCATCACTTCACTGTATTACTGCATCACTTCACTGTATTACTGCATCACTTCACTGTATTGCTGCATTACTTCACTGTATCACTCCACTACATCATGACATTACTCCACTACATCACTGCATCACTTCACTGTATCACGGCATCACCTCACTGTATTACTGCATCACTTCACTGTATTACTGCATCACTTCACTGTATTGCTGCATTACTTCACTGTATCACTCCACTACATCATGACATTACTCCACTACATCACTGCATCACTTCACTGTATCATTGCATCACTCCACTACAACACTGCATCACTCCACTACAACACTGCATCACTCCACTACAACACAGCATCACTCCACTACATCACGGCATCACTCCACTACATCACGGCATAACTTCACTACATCACTGTGCATGTTTGTGTGTAGATAAGGTCTTTGGCATGGTGCAGCGTGAGATCCTGATGATGAAAGACTATAAACACTCCAACATTGTGGCGTACTACGGCAGCTACCTTTGGTAACTGTTGCCATGACAACAACATCAGAGCTGTGGGTGGTGGAGACAGTTGGTCCGAGCCAGCCAATCAGAACATATCTACAAACCATTAGAGTGTCACACACTGTGTGTGTGTGTTTGTGTGTGTTGAGCAGCAAGGAGAAGTTGTGTATAGTGTTCTGTGGAAGAGGATCACTGCAGGAAATCTACAGACACAAATATACACACAGATACACAAACACAAATACACAAACAAATACAACTTTGAAGAACTTTTTTCACACAGTGTCTCAGTTCAGGTTCAGTCATTGTGAACTTTCTCTGAATTGTAACAGTGTGTTTCATTGTAAAAATATAAATATTGAATATAAACGTACGTATACGTTTATATTCATAAAGATAAGACATATGTACAGATACACTTGTATGTTGAGCTCCAGCAGCTTCTAGTTTCCTCACACAGATCGTTCAATTTAATTTGTCAATGTGCACTTTAGGATCATTGTTTAATACATGTGAGTTCAGGTGGAGCAGGAGACAGACAGGTGGAGGAGTTTGTGTCTTAGATGATTTCAGAGTTCTCTGACTCTGGTTCTGTTTTTTGTGGAATGGTTTTCCTTCCTGCAGCTTTGAAAAACTCAAACATCTGAACTCTATTCAGTAATGAGAGTGGCCATCTTTAAAATTTGTTGTCCGCCCTCAGCTGTCCCTGTCGTCATGACGCCGCCCACGCTGCCTTCATCTCCGCATTCGTTAAAGCAGCGGTGGTAAGAGCCGGGGGCGTCATCAGCAAGCATTAATGAGCAGAGAAATGCGCTGTATTCGGCTGCTCGATCTCATTAAACCTTAGCAAGGACGCTGGGAGCGCCACACCAACCCCCCTCCTGCCCCCCCACTGGTCTCATATCATGCTCCGCCCCCTGCAGAGAGGGAAGGGGGATGTAGTTGAGCATGGCCGGACTCCCTGCAGACAGATAATGATTCAGATGGCTTCAAATAGCAACGTCCTGTGTGTGTTTGTTCTGTTCCACTGTTTTCACTGCATTTTACAGGTGACCTGAGGATTTTTCTACAAAGAACCTGACACAGTTCCACAGGTGACCTGACAGTGTTTTCACTGCATTTTACAGAGAACCTTACAGTGTTTTCACTGCATTCTACAGGTGACCTGATAGTGTTTTTACTGCATTTTACAGAGAACCTGGCATTGTTTTCACTGTGCCATGTGTGTTACTGTGTGTGTTTCTGTGTGTCTTATGATGTATGTGTTACACAACACTGAGACAGGACTCAAATGCAGCACAGGCACAAGAAAGGTAAGCATGTCTTTAATGCCAGGCAGAGATTCGGTACACAAAAATCCAGTCAGGTAGTCAGGCAAACAATCCAAACGGGCTGAGGCAAAGGCAGGGTCACAAACAAGCGAGACCCCAAAACCGGTAATTATAAATACACTAGGAAGAAATGCTGGAAAGTAGAACACAAAGGACACTAACAATCTGGCATTAGGGAAGGGGAACAAGGTGCTTAAATACACTGGGGTGATGAGGAGATCAGACACAGGTGTGGGTAATTAGGGGTGGGACAAACACAAGGCAGGAAACTAGGAGGCTGGAATGGACGGAGAGGGGACTAGCTGAACAGCACCCATGACCACTCTTCGGGACTGTAACCCTCCCAGCTCAGCAAGTACTGGCCCCTCCTCCGGACTACCAGCAACCGAGTACACAGGGCCCCCACTCAATGACCCGGGAAGTGGTGGGGGTCTGGAGACTGGGACCAGTGGACTTTCTTAAGCTGACTTGAGACAACTGATGTGGAACATGGGATGGACTCTTATGAACCAGACGTACTACGGTAAGCATATTCTGTCACTTCTGGTTATCAGTGTTACTGCCATGGTGCTCTCTGGTCTGCTCACCTAAACAGATTTGTATATTTTTCACATTAGCGATTCTCTACATATCTCTACACTATCTCTACACTCCTTAGACTTGTTCTGTTTGTGCACGAACAAGTCTCTGAAATTTAGCAGCACATTAAATCTGACAGTTTTACCAGTTTCTGCTAGTCACACTAACTAGCTTAGCTATAGCAATGACTTCGCTCTGCTCTTCTGCCCGGTGGGTCACATGTTTAGCTACTCCTCGTCCTCCTCTAGTGATAATGGTACTTGTAATAATTTTTTTATTTGTAGCTTTGGAGGTGAGGCTTAGTGATTTAGAGACACGGTACATGCACCAAACAGTCAGTAGCTGCTATAGTTAGCAAGTCTCCTGTAGCTGGTGCAGTACCACCGAAGGTAGCTTCAGCTAGCCGTCCCCCGGAAGTTCCCGAGCAGCCGGGAGGCTGGGTGACTGTCCAAGGGAGGCATAGCCCCAAAATGAAGCTCACTGTACACCACCAACTGCTTCACGTTTCCAATAGATTTTAGACACACCCACTGAGAAGCCAACTCTGGTCATTGACAGCTCCATTTTGAGAAACATGAAGTTAGCGACACCAGAAGCCATGCATCCCAGGGGCCAGTGCGGGTGACATCGAGTCAAATTTAAAACAGCTGGCTAAAGATAAACATAGATACAGGAGATTGTTATTTATGTCGGCGGTAATGACACCTGGTTACGCCAATTGGAGGTCACTAAAATTAATGTTTCATCGCTGTGTGCATATGGCAAAATGATGCATGTGCATGCATGCCGCATGTTGTCATCTCACCGCTGGCTGTGAACGTGGTGTCCAGGAATGTGGGCTTCTGGGGAAATCCTGGTCTGATTAGGTCTGAGAGATGGTATCCATCCCACTTTGGATGGAGCAGCTCTCACATCTAGAAACATGACCAAGTAGTACTAGTCAACCAAAACATGCTTCTCTGCACCTCCATTAAAACACCTGTCCACCCAGTCCTTTAGTATAGAGACTGTGTCCCCCATGGGCAAGGAGGATGGACGAATAAGACCAGTCACTAGAGAGTCCAAAATATAGGTCTTCATAGCTTCTCTTTTAGGCTTGGAGAGGTTAGAAAGTTTGCTGGTCAGATAGGGGGCACTAGGGAACATGTCAATACTGCAGTCGTATGGCCTCTGAGCAGGTAGAGACAAAGCACGGCCCTTGCTAAAACACTCCCGGAGGTCATGATATTCTAGAGGGACGGAAGCAAGATCTACTGGTCTGGGGGAAATAGTGGTGGGGACAGCCGAGTGCAGATAGTGGGAGTGAGAAAATAGACTCCAATTGGAAATAGATAATGTAGACCAGTCAATGTGTGGGTTGTGGAGCTTGAGCCAGGGGCAACCTAAAATTAAGGGTAAAGACAGTGAGGGAATCAAGTAACAGGAGATTGTCTCATGATGATTTCCAGAAAGCTGCAGGGACACTGGGACAGTACGGTGTGTAACACGGACCAAGAGTTGACCGTCAAGGGCAAAAACATCCTTGGGTTCAGGAAGTGGTTCTGAGGGAAGCTCAAACTGGGTGACAATACCAGCGTCCAAGAAATTATCATCAGAGCCAGACTCCACTAAGACAGGGAGAGGGATCTTAATTTGATACCAGGAAACAGTACCCTTAAGCTGAATGTGATTGGAGGGGAAGTGCCATGTCTCAATGTAGCAGAGGACTTGTCTGCTTCCTTTAGCCCCTCACAAATAGATCATCTTGTTGATAGCACTACAGGCTCATTATGAACAACTCTTGACTCTATTGCACCTCTGAAAAAGAAGATAATATAACGTAACATAAGAAGTTAGCACCATGGTATAGCCAGTGGACTTGCAAATGAAAGCAATGGGCACATAAATCTGAACAGCAAATGTCGTACCACTAAACTGAAAGAATCTTGTTTAGTCCGGCAAAATAATATTAAAACTTACAGGAAGGCTTTCCATAATGCCAGAACAACCTATTACTCTTCATTAATAGAGGAAAATAAGAACAACCCCAGGTTTCTTTTCAGCACTGTAGCCAGGCTAACAGAGAACCACAGCTCTACTGAGCCACCTTTTCCTTTAGGTTTAACTAGTAACTATTTAACTAATAACTATTAAAGACAAAATACATCACATCTTTCCTTCGACGGGCACTGATCTGCATTCTGATACAGACAGATTGGAAACAGCTGTAAAACCTGATACATATTTAGAATGTTTTTCTCCCATCGACCTTCATCAAATAACTTCAATAATTTCTTCATCTAAGCCGTCAACTGTCTCTTAGACCCCATCCCAACCAGGCTGCTCAAGGATGTTTTGGCCTCCAGCTCCACCGTAAGAATCTCGGAGTTGTTTTTGATCAGGATTTGTCCTTTGATGTCCACATAAAACAGATTTTGAGGACTGCATTCTTCCACTTATGTAACATTGCCAAAATCAAATGCATTGTATTTCAGGCAGATGCAGAAAAACTAGTCCATGCATTTGTTCCTTCTAGGCTGGACTACTGTAACTCTTTGTTATCAGGCTGCTCCAATAAGTCTCTGAGGACTTTGCAGCTAATTCAGAATGCTGCTGCACGTGTTCTGACTGGAAACAAGATCAGAGATCACATCTCTCCCATTTTGGCTTTGCACCCTTACATACAAAGCTCTTCATGGCCAGGCACCATCATATCTAAAAGAACTCATAGTACCTTACTACCCCTCTAGACCACTGCGCTCTCAGAATGCTGGGTTCCTTGTGGTTCCTATAGTTTCCAAAAGTAGACTGGGAGCCAGAGCTTTCAGCTATCAAGCTCCTCTTCTGTGGAACAAACTACCATTCTGGGTTCGGGAGGCAGACACGGTCAACACATTCAAGAGTGGACTTAAGACTTTCCTTTTTGATAGCGCTCATAGTTAGGTCTGGCTTATCCCTTAGTTATATAAATCTGCAGCAACTGCGTGATCCTAGCATGTGAATATGGACCAAACTCTCTGAGGAATGTTTCCAGTACCTTGTTGAATCTATGCAACGGAGGATTAAGGCAATTCTGAAGGCAAAAGAGGGTCCAACCCGTTACTAGGAAGTGTACCTAATAAAGTGGCCGGTGAGTGTAGATACCCTTTTGGTGCAGGTCCGGTGAAGAGGATTTACTGACATCTAAGCTTTTCTAAATGTTTCATCTTGATTTTTAAGACCATATCTTTCTTATTTTTGTTCTCCGTGTGTGCACAACAACATGGCTGACCTTTGACATTTTGCTGTGTGTGTGTTAGGTCAAAATAGACAATGAACATGTTCGTGTCCTCTCATTTCAAAGTCCACAAAGAACAGACATGAAGTGAAGTGAGACATAGGCGTGTGACGTGTAAAGAGCCACAGAATAACACATGAATTTAAAGAACCTGACAGATAGCATACAAACACAGAGCCACACATGTATGTAAAGCAATAAGCATGTAAATATGCATATTGAATGTATTATGCTGCTGCAGTAGACACCTGAAAGGCCGGCTGGGCAACAGGTTAGAATCATCAGATCAGTAACATTAATGAGTTCATATACTTCATTGACACAAGACTGATTCTATCTTTCTTTCTCTCTGAGCCCTGTTGCTGATGACCAAAATTCACTTTCAGCCACCGAAACTGAATCTGTCTGTCACCGCATGGGAACAGTGATGTAACACTTATGCATCCAATCAAGCAGCTACTGAATTATTAACACCAGCGAACCAGGTGCTGTTAATGCTAATGAAGAGAATATTCTCTTTGAATGTCAGCTGGAGCTGAAGACAGAACAGCAACGTGAGCAGCACACTGACTGACTGCCAATCTAGTACTGGAATATTAAATCAACACTGGAATGTTAAATCTTAGCTTCTGTGGTCATTTTTCCCAAACATCACTAATATGATGATGATGATGATGATGATGTTGTTTTGGCAGAAGATCAAAGATGAAAATGTTTGTGCTGCTGACAAACTACTGCAGGTACAATGATTGTGATGATGATGGTGACGGTGCTGCTGGGTTTAAGTGCTGGAAGCAGAAAAGTTGGCACCTGGCTGTTATCATGGGGAATTTCAGCACCAACCAGAGGAAGTATAGAGAGTATAGCATCACAGAGATGTAGCTGAATGAACTCACTGAGGACTCGCTGGGAACTCTAGACAGCTTTCAACTGAGACAAGACAGCTGAAGACAGACAGACAGGAGAGTAAAGGAGAGTGAGGGGGGGACACCACACAGCAAAGGAAGTGTCTATAATAAAATCTCCAGGTACACGGCAGTAGGATGTTAGCACAGAGGCTAGCCTCCACAGCCTATGCATACTGTTGATAGCAGTCCTATACACATCCCAGAGACTCCACAGCTTCTCTGGTCCATGTCCTCACAGCCTATGCAGAATGGACCTCCAGAATTCAGAAACTACAGTACCTCCCGAACCTCTGGAACCTCCAGAACCTTCTTTGAGGACATGAGAAAAGTGTGAAACCAACCAACCTACTGCAGGTTAAGGTCAAAGATGCAGAAGGATAATGTAATTAATACAGTTTCTAAATTTAAAAAGTCAACAAGGCAGCTATCTTGATCATCATCAGGAAAGACTAGAGAAAGAAAAACCCTGTCTAAGAGGTAGAGGTAGATCACCTGTGTGTGTGTGTGTGTGTGTGTGTGTCTGTCTATCACCTATCTCACCTATCTGTCTGATGATGATCATGATGATTGATCAGATGAAGTTTGATTGTCCACTAAGGAAAGAGACAGAAGTTCATCATGAAGAAACAAACATACCTGACCTACCCCTACCTACCTCTTATTGGATCGCTGTTCTTTGCCTGTAAAGAACAGAGATCTTTGCCTGTATTTAATACAAACACTGACTTGTCAATAAAACAATTAATCTCTGACAGCCCTGTCCACCTAATTTACATATTGAGATCTGACCACAGCAGACTTCCCTTGATGACTCAGCAGACTTACTCTCCTCTTTACATGTGGACTCCTGGTGCTGACCTCCCCTGAATCAGAATCAGGTTTATTGCCAAGTAGGTTTTCACTTATAAGCAACTTGTCTTGAGATTGGTGCATAAGAAACATTATCTAAAAATATAAGAAAATCAAGCATAACAATGACAGTTCACCGTATGCAGAACATTAGAAATGTCTAGATATACATCAAAATGAGGTAATCCAAAATAAATAAAGTGTGTAGAAAGTCTGTAGATACTATGCAATACACACCTCAGAGGCCTGGAGGCATGCAGGGCCTGAGAAAGGAGATTGCAGCCAATCAGCTTCTCTGTAGGCTGAATGACACGCTGCTGTCCTTGGCAATGGCAGCAGCCTATCAGATGGTGACGAGGATGGACTCAATGATGGAGGTGTACAAGTGCACCATCATTGTCTTTGTTCAGCTGCAGCAGGAAGTTCATCCTCTGCTATGCTTTCTGCTGATGGTTCTAGCTGCACCAAGTCATCAGATGGTCAATCTCCCACCTGTCACTGACACAGACGAGTCTTGTGAGGGTGGTGTCATGTGAACTTGTGCAGCTTCATGCGCTGCTTCCTGTCAGACAGGAAGTCTGTGATCCATCTGCAGGTGGAGTCAGGCACACTGAGTTGGGAGAGCTTCTCCTGTAGCCAGGATGATGGTGTTAAGGCAGAGCTGAAATCCACACAGGTCAGGGCGACGGGTCTGAAGTGGTTCAGTCTGTGGTCCTTGGCTTCTCGGGAACAGAAATTTTTGTTGAGGTCTTGAAGCAGGATGGAGGTGACATGTCTCCAGTGAGGTGTTGAAAATGTCTGGGAACACTAGACACACCTGATCAGAATCCAGGTCCTAATGCACCATGTCGTGTTAACATGACATCATTAACACGATTTCTATTATTATTATCATTAGCAAAGACACACTTACAGTCTAATTGTATGACATTCTAACATGCTAAAACCATGCTAAGAAGACACTAGTATATTTTCCATTATTTTCTTCTACTTTGCATCTATCGCTGTATCTGTTATTTAGTCAAGTTGTGTTGATATTTCCATCAGAACCAGTTTGACCTGTAATGTCTCCATCAGAGCAAATGAAACCAGAAGAAATGAGACATCCAGCTCCGTTTTGTTTACAACGATCAGCTATGTGTGTGTGGTCCATTGGGACTTTCTCAGTTGGAAGTTGCTGAGTCAGCAGCAGCACTATGCTGACCAATCAGCTGTGTGCATCTGCTCTCTGAAGAGGGAACGACATGTTTCTCCTGCAAGAGTTGCAGATGGACGATGAAGGTGCTGCTGGATCTGGATCAGGATCTATCCTCAGTGAGAACAGGTGAGAGCAGGAGAGAACAGGGTTAGTGAGGACTACGTGACAGCACCTGAATGTCAATAAAACGTTTCAAAGATCAAACATCTTCATCTGAAGGTGTTTGGACAGTTAGTTGTTGATGTCAGTGATGACGTCAGTGGTGAGCGGTACTATGTTGTTTTGATCTGAGTAACAGGACCAGAATCAGCCATACTGATACTGTATGTTTGTTAAAAATGGATTGCATCCTTTAATGTAAATAAATCAAGTTGTAAATTATTTAAACTGTGACACAAGAAAAATACATTTTCATGTCGGAGCACCACGGGTTGGTCAGAGCTCTGTCAGTAAAGAGTGTGATGCTGGTCAGCTTGCCAGCTCGTGTGAAGCTTGTGTGAACCTAATCAGGATTCATTACAGCACTTCCACAGCACCACCTGTGATTGAGTAAGTATAGCAGCCGTCACTTCATGCCGCATCACTGTGTGTGACCACTGCATCAGAATCAGCACACAGCCCAGGTCCTGAACCTGAACCTGGAACTTGTCCTGGACCTGAACAAAGAAGTATTTCAGTATAATAATAAGTTGGTGTTGTGAGCTGCAGTGTTTCTGTGTTGACCTCAGCTTGCTCTGAATAATTTATCAGTCCTCTCAGAGAGGGGTGGGGGAGGTGGCGGTAGAGGTGGGGGAGGATGTGGGGTAGGCGATGTACACAACGTAGCGGTGCTGCTGATAAAAAATTTAAAGACATCATCTGAGCACTTTGTAATTTTTGCTAACGCTTAAGAAAAAGCTCTGGATGTTTTCAACATTTCAGGTCACATTTTCTACTATTGTCTGAATGCCCTGACCTCTGACTTCTGAGGTAGAACAGGTAGAACACAGAGCCTTCATGCTGTACCCTACACCTATATAGATGTATAGAGGGGTGGGTGTATCCCAAGCACATGACTGACGCTCTGAGGTAGTCGGGCAGTTCCTTTTTCTCTCTCTCTGTCTCTTTCAGTATAAAAGACTCAACTCCGCGGCCCAGCCCTCCTCCTGAAGCTTGTTTCCCTCAGATGTCCATGTCTGTCACACAGAGAGACTACATACCCCTCAACTATGATCACCATGGCAACCATCTGACCATAAATCGTCATCCTGAGACTGAGCAGCTTGAGTGAGAAGAACCTTTAGAAGCTGCTAGAACCTTTAGAGCCTGTAAGAACTTTAAGAATATTTGGAACTTGTTAGAACATTTTGAGTCTTTAGAACTTTTAGAGCCTTTGTTCTTTGTTCTGATTCTGCAGCAGCAGCTGAGGCTCATGGGTAATGTAGTGTGAGTGAGTGCAGAATATTGACCTGTTTGCTCACCTGTCACTTCCTGTGAACAGCTGTCACCTCATTTACCTGAACGTCACCTGATTTATGTGATCTGATCTGTTTATAGGAAGAGATATACAGTCTGCAGAGGTGCCTGCTAACCACAACACGAAAGGCAACAAGATCATCGAGTAAGAAAAACTCGAAAATTTCATGTGATCATGTGAGGTCAGAAGTCATGTAATCATATGAGGTGGCGTGATCATGTGATGAGGTCAACTCTGCTGCATCCTGAGTTTGTCTCATATTTCATTCACCTTGTGTTCTCACTGCGACATGTTCCGGTCAATCATGTGGAACACTGATTTTTTTCTGTTTTCTGTTTTTTTCTGTTTCCCAATCAGAGATGACAGTGGGTCATGCTCTATTGTCATTGATAACTGTGAAAAACTAAAGACCTGTAGAGTACAAAAAAATAGACAGTCTCAGTAGTCTCATACCCCACAGGCTGTCTAAAATCTGGGTGTAGTCTCTGTGATAAAGTAGTCTCATGGTGGACTGTAGTGGATTGTGGTAGATTGTAGTGGGTCATGGTGGATCATGATGGACCATGGTCAGTTGATCAGTGTCAAGTGTCAACTGACTCAACAGAAACAAAGTTTGTCTCCACATTGGTCAGACTCTTTCTCTGGTCGGGTCACACGATCTGTGTTGTGTCATTGCCTGTTTGTGACCAGTTCATGCAGCAGGCTTTTATTAGGACAGAGCAACCCCCAGTGGACCAATCAGGAACAGCAGCACTGCCAGTGGGCCATACTGATCCATTTTTTCATATTCCTTAAGGCATTCTAGAAGTTTAGTTAACAGTTCCATAAAGGAAGCATATATAAACTGAATAGAATAGTGGTCCTAGTACAGAACCTTGTGGAACTCCGTGACTTTGGTATGCATGGAGGATTCATCATTGACGTGAACAAACTGAGATCGATCTAAGAAATACGACTTGAACCAGCTTAGGGCGGTTCCTTTGATGCCAATCTGATGTTCCAGTCTCTGTAAAAGAATCTGATGGTCTATGGTGTCAAATGCAGCACTAAGATCTAACAGGACGAGTACAGAGATGAGTCCTTTGTCTGATGTCATTAGGAGGTCATTTGTAACTTTCACTAGTGCGGTCTCTGTGCTATGATGGACTCTAAATCCTGACTGAAAATCCTCAAATAAACTGTTCTTATGGAGAAAGTCACACAGCTGATTAGCTACAGCTTTCTCAAGTATCTTAGAGAGAAAGGGAAAATTTGATATCAGTCTGTAATTGGCTAAAACCTCTGGATCTAGTGTGTGCTTTGTAAGAAGAGGTTTAATTACAGCTACTTTAAAGGACTGTGGTACATATCCTGATAATAAAGACAGATTAATCATATCCAATAAAGAAGGGCTAACTGGAGGTAAAACATCCTTGAGCAGCCTGGTTGGGATGCGGTCTAAGAGACAGGTTGACGGCTTAGATGAAGAAATTATTGAAGTTATTTGATGAAGGTCGATGCAAGACAGTCAGGTTTTACAGCTGTTTCCAAACTGTCTGTGTAAGAATGCAGATCAGTGCCTGTTGAAGGCAAGAGGTGATTAATTTAGTCTCTAATAGTTATAATTTTATCATTGAAGAAGCTCATGAAGTCATTACTAGTTGGACCTAAAGGAATAGATGGCTCAATAGATCTGCTGGTTACACCATGGTGCTAACCTCCACTGTTTAATGATCTTCTTTTTCAGAGGTGCAATAGAGTCGAGAGCTGTCTGTAATGAGCCTGTAGTACTCTCAACAAGATGATCTATATGTGAGGGGCTGAAGGAAGCAGACAAGTCCTCTGCTATATTGAGACATGGCATTGAATTCAATGCTGAAGGAATCACTCCCTTAAATTTGGCTACAGCACTGTCAGATAAACATCTGCTGTAGGAGTTTCTACAAAAAGACTTAGACTGCACTTTGTTAATCCCTTTGGAATGACTTCCTCAAGGAAATTGAATTTCCAGGAGACACTTAAAGACACCTGTATACAAAATAGAGGTATGAAAAAAATACAATATAAGATAAACAATAGACTCTTAGCTAAATATATAACGTAAACAGTAAATAGTAAATAAACTCTTAACAGTAAACTGTATAACTCTTAGCTAAATATATAAAGTAAACAGTAGAACAATAAACTCTTACCAGCAATAAACTCTAACTAGATATATAAAGTGAAATTCAAGTAAACTAGGATCAGATAAAATACCTGTAGAGAACTGTATGAATAAAGATGAATATAGAGGACTGTGTATGGCATGTGTAATTGTACAGTGGATAAATGACCAGTTATGTAGTAAGATATTGCACAAAGAAAGAAGCGTGTCAGATTATCACTGCACAGTGACTCCCACTGCTTCACTTCTGCTTCCTCCTGCCCCAGGTGAGGAGTTACAGAGCCCGGCTGAGGGACAAAGGTTGCTGTTTGTCCTGGGGCGGCCCGTGGCGTAGCGGGTTAAGCGAGAAAGAGTCTGACCAATGTGGAGACAAACTTTGTTTCTGTTGAGTCAGTTGACACTTGACACTGATCAACTGACCATGGTCCATCATGCCTCCATGTATGGAGGCTACAGTCCTCGCTGCAGCGGCTCCGGTTCGACTCCCGCGTCGGACGCCCATTTACTGCGTGTCACTCCCCCTCTCTCTGCTCCCTGTTTCCTGTCCATCTTCAGCTGCACTATCATTAAAGGCATAAAACGGCCAAAAAAAAAAAAAAAAGAGTCTGTTTGTCCTACACTTGGGATCACCTTTTTCCCTGTTAAAAGTTTTTTTGAGGGCAAGTTTTTCCTCACTCGAACGAGGGTCTAAGGACAGAGAGTGTCACTCCCTGTACAGACTGTAAAGCCTCTAAGGATAAATGTGTTTGTGACTTTGGGCTATACAAATAAAATTTGATTTGATTTGATCTTCATGCCAGCAACAGAGCCGGCCTGCCTGATCAGTTTATCCACTCTGGAAGTGTCATTCTTAGATGACCGCAGAACATGATTATCTTGACGCAAAAACAGTAATAATGTGACAAAACAAAGGAAACCAGGTGAATGAGTCAGCAAACGAGCGGTAAAAAACGCATGACCTTCCACTTCGTGAACGCCAGATTACCTGCACCCGTGCTTATAAAGAAAATTCTATACTGCCACCTGTGGAGATGTGACATAACCCATAAAAGACAATAAACAGATGTGGCTCCTACAAATGTAATAAAGAGATAAACGGAGTACTAAGACTATCATTGTGGTTGTCCACATGAATATTAAAATCACATACAATAATTACTGCAAGGACCAAGACGTAAGTACCTGCAGCTTGATATACTTTAATGAACAGAATCGGCTGTAATGTTTTCCAGGTTGGGTGAATAAGGCTTAGAACAAGACTTTCAAATAAATTATAATTTAGTTTAGGTTTAGGTTTTAGGTTTAGATTTATTAATAGACTTGAGTCAAATATGGCTCCAACTCCACCACCTCAACCGGTACTTCGAGGAATATGAGTGTTCCAATGACTGGGAGGAGTGGATTCAACATATTCATCATCACATCTGTTAGCTTAAAGACCTGAGGGGTATTGCACGAAACTAGAATAAAGAAATCCAGGATAATTAAGCAAGCCCAGCTTGACCTAGCTTGGTCGGCGTATCCTGGCTTAATTGGTTGCACGTATGCTGAGCCAGGATGAAAAGGCGCGGCTATGTTGAGCCAGGTGAAGATAGCTGGGATAAGTGCGTGTTCACGGCATACTTAAACAGACCTCGCGATCGCTCACAGAATCACCGATTGAAACACGGATAAAAGTCGCTCTTCGTACTTCACGGCCGTTGAACAACAGCTCCCGATGAAGTTGTGTAAAGAGGTGAAAGATATTATGAGAAAAAAAAGGCAATACTAATGCCATAATTAAAAAACGCGAGAAAGCTTGGCAGAAAATAGCGGACCGGCTTAATGCGGAAGTAGTCCAAAACTGTACATTTAATAAACAGTGCTCCACTGGAACCGTGATAATTAGGCCACAATTAAAGGAGTTACTTTTCAAGTCCACTAACTGTTGTAGACTTTACTTGTGGTGTACAACAAAAAAGTGGCAAAAAGTGGCAAGCAGGTGCATGTTACTCAGGAAAGGTAGAGTATGATTAGGTGCAAACAATTATCCAAAATGTGTCATTTAATCTATTTTTCTCATGTTACGTTTTTATCTATTTTATCTTTCTGTCCTTCATAAAGAACAAACCTGTCTGTCCATAAAAGGACGTGGCAGCAAGTTAAAATTACATATAAGCACATTTTGCAGGCTGGTAAGTGACTTTAAAGTAGATAACAGTGACCAAATGAGGTGAACAGATTAGGTGTCTGCTGACTGTCTGTATGATTGTAGCAGTTAAAAAAAAAAAAAAAAAGCCCGTAGAACTGGCACAGGGTCGGCCCACCAAGTGGAGGCGCTGGCACTCCCTTTAAATAAAGGGAAAGCAGTGATGGAGGGGATCTTCATAGGAGGTACATATTGCAGTTCTACTGCACGTGGAACACAATCAAATAAATATATTATACTGTCAACTGGATTTCCTTGCAGTGTCTGGGAACACGCTTGCAATTTTGGAGCCACCAGAAAATGATCCAGTTAGTATATTGTATTGAATATCTATCTATCTATCTATCTATCTATCTATCTATCTATCTATCTATCTATCTATCTATCTATCTATCACACTTGGTCTGAGTAATAATACTACCACTTGAACCAATTTAAAAAGACTGTTGCAATTACACAGATTTAAATGAGATGAGAAATGACTATATGTCATATTTTAATACAGGATAATTAAAACGATGCAACATACTTAGAAAGACCATGGACATGCTGAAAAACACATTAATTCCTCACAGGATTGACGGTGGAAAGACAGGTGAATGGCTGTTAGCCTGGCTGTTAGCCTGGCTGTTAGCCTGGCTGTTAGCCTGGCTGTTAGCCTGGCTGTTAGCCTGGTCTGGAGCAGGCTAGCTGCAGAGAATAAATCACCATAGTAACTTGGCCAGGCTAAGTTTGAGCTGCTTTCATGCAACCGACTTGAGGCTAAATTCAGCCAGGATAACCAACATATCCCGGCTTAATCCCTTATCTTGGTTTTGTGCAATACCCCTCAGGACTAAACCAGTCCAACTAAATCAGACAAACAGACTTCATGACCATCAGAGAAACACTGATGAAGTTTGAACGTGTCCTGATTGGAAACCAGACCGGAAGTCTTTCCATGTGCCACTTCCTGTTTTTTATTTTCAAAGATTTCCTATTACACTCTGACGTAACTTCTGGTCAATATTCCTTATTTTCAACATTCCTCAACGCTTCAGAAACATAAAAACTAAACGAGAGCTTTTATTGTAGCGATGCAACAAGCTTTTATTTTGAAAGGTCCGCAGGGTGCAGTCTGCCGGAAACAGAAGAAGAGGTTCTGGTTGTTGTGAACGACGGACGGTTTCAGCAGTTGAAGACTCACCTGGCAGAACCAGGTGAGATAAACAGCAGCCAGGGGCTGTTCTGACCTGGTCTAGACCCGAGCTAACTGTGCAGCAGACTAACTGTTGATGCGGTGCACAGAGACAGCTCGACGCTAACTTAATCGCGCTAACTAAAGCAGTTCAGTTCGGGTCTCTGTTGTATCCGAACCGCGTCATTCGTGATCCCGTTAGTCCACTCGGTATCTCCGTTTGAATCCTATCGGTCTGCAGCGGGTCGGTGGCGTGTGGTCCTGTGTTTGGACCGGATCCCGGGTTGACCTACTTTCCTTCCTGGTGTTTCGGTTTGAGGAGCGACCGTGTTAACGTGTGACCGTATGGAAAGCCAGCGGGTTCAAATATTCGTGACTTTCAACACGTTGATATGGCGTTAACATGTTAATGCGTCTGTCATTATTTATTTGACCTCATCATTAGGATGAAGAGTGCGTTATAGAGCGCCCTCTGCTGTTCACGGCCCTGCGTTACATCGCAATGCACAAACAAATAGTGTTTTTCAAATCTTCATTTTATATTGAACATCTGTAACTGTTTACTCAAACAGGTGTTCATGTTTGTAATGATTTTAAAGTGAATGAAAGGCGTTAAAGCCTGAAAGTCACTGATGTGTTTGGTTACAAAAGAAGGCAGCAATGAAAGCAAATGAGGAAGATTGATCTTAATTTAACAAAGAACCGTTTAAAAAAAAAACAAAGATTTGTTTAAGGAACTAAAGATCAGTTTAAAGAACTGTTGAGAAAAACAAAGAACTGTTTAAACAATTTTCATGGTGTCCTCCTTGGTCGTCTCCCATCAAGTCCACTTTGACTTAAACAACGACGGACAGTGCGATCTGACACTGATGTTCCTTGAGTTTGAAGTTCACCTTTAATCTCTTTAGAAGTTTTTCTGGGCTCTTTTGTTACCATTCGTATTATCCGTCTCCTTGATTTGTCATCAACATCCGGGGAGGTTGGCTACAGTCCCATGGATCTTAAATTCTGAATAATCTGTGCAACTGTTGTCACAGGAACATCAAGCTGCTTGGAGATGGTCCGATAGCCTTTACCTTTAAGATGCTTGTCGATAATTTTCTTTCTGTCCACAGACAGTCTGAAATGTCCATGAAGCAGAGAATATCCAGGTGTATTCACGGACTAAACTCTGATAATCTACCTGTGTGTGTGTTCTCACTTTGTTTATTTCATGTACCAGCTCCTAAATCTAAAACAGAGAGCGATCACCTGGCCTTGATAAAGCTGTTATTAATCAGCGAAATAAAAAGTTAATTCCTGATTGTTTCACAGCGGTTACATTCAGCAGGTGTAGACACACCCTCCCCCTAGGCTTTATTATTATTTTGGTGATAGACTTATAGTCAAAAAGATTAGGTGTTTATTCATCGTAATCTTTATCGTTACCGTGATAAATGCCAGAGATCATCAGCATACATTTTTTGGTCCATGTTGCTCATCCCTATTGAAGAAAAACGTTTGACGAACCATTCAGAAAATCTGAGGGTAGTTTTGGTTTCTGGTCCTGGTCCTGGTCCGGATGTGTGAACAGGTGTCTTATCCTCTTACAGTGGCTTCTCTTGGTGGCGTGGACTCTGCAGTGATGGCTCTGATTTCTCTGGAAGACCTCGACGGATTGGACGACGAGCAGCTCGATGATGATGACATCACAGATAACCCTGAACCAATGGAGGACGACGACAGACTGCTGTCACACTGGCAGGCTGTTGCCAGTACCCACCAGGTGTCAGTTCCTCCAGGTGAGGGGGCTTGGCCAACCACAGTTGACAGTCCATGGGTGCAGTCGAAAAGTTAGGAAGGTTCCTAACTGAATGAAAAGAGTTTTAACAAAGCCGCCACAATCAGAGCTGTTTGAATTCTCTGTTAATGAGCTTCATATCTTTAACTGGGCTGTCCATGTTTATCATCAAACAATACAATCAGAGCGCATCACCATCTAACATGGAGCTTTTCATAGTCTATCTTCTCAGCTTTGTAGTTTTACCACAGATAACCTGATCAGATCAGGTCAATCCTCCATCACATCATGATGTAGTCTGACTCTCCACCACCCTACACTACTAGCTCATCACTTCTCCTTCATACCTTTTCTTGACCCTGTGACGTTTTCCATCTAGGCCAAGGAAAAGTGGTCAGGAAAGGACTTAGGACTTATTGACTAATCGACCATACCCCATGGTTCTGGGCCACCATCATTTACATATTTAACACACCATTTGCATTTTAGTGCCTCATTTGTATACGTTATATTTAATGAGCTATGTTTGTGTTTCAGAAATGACTGGACCCATACAGGAAATGACTCGTAACAGCCAGCAGAGGGAGCCTCTCCCCTTTGTTCCAGTATCCAGCCATGAGAAGGTAAAGATCCCAACACCACATCAGATCACGATAGTAACTATAATCAATCTTCATGGTGACCTGTGACACAGAGAGTTGCTGGAGGACAGTCCAGGACACTCAAGCCTAACTCACACCGGGGACATAAGCGCCGCGGAACGATTGCGCTGTGGTCACCGTTGCTGATCGCTGCCACTATAAATCAATGAAACCACTCAGATCGGGCGTGGCGCGGAACGTCTCAGCAGCATCTCTCCACAACGCTATCTTTCCGTTGCACTTTTTTTTTTATTTTTTGACGCGAGCTGTTGCTAAACCGCGTTAATTTCAACACAGCAGATTGCACCAGACAGGAAATCCAACACAGAATCAGCGTAATACACTTCCGCCTCCTTTCAAAATAAAACACAATATGCAGTTCATGTCGCCTGTCACAGCTCACGTCAACATTACGTCATGACCGTGCCACCAGGTCAGCTGTCAGTCAAAGAGTCTCAACATGAACAACGAGAGACTAATTGTTGAAGTGGAACAACACACAATAATTTAAGACACAACAGATCCTTTTTATAATCTCTTCCACGTCGGAGAAGCAAAGTTAGCTGTTTGTTGGTGTTGTTTCTTTTATACACAGTTTATCACTTACGTTCATGATTCTCGCATGAATACGGCTGGTTCGCTACCAGTATGCGCCTGGTGTGAGTTGACGCCGGGCAGAGGATGGAGCAAAGCCGTTCCACAGCGCTTACGTCTCCGGTGTAAGTCCCGTGCCCATCAGTATTCCTCTGGTCCCCTTTCGAGGCCTCAGTTTGAGAAGGACATCAGACCTTCAGATTGTTTCCAGGTTTACATGAAGCTTTGTGGATGTGGTCTGAGACTCATGGACTCCTGTGTTTCTGGTTCTGTCCTCACAGATGGGGGAGGTTCTGTACGAGGAGCGTCTGTATCCAGCAGGAAACTGGGCCTGTGTGACTCGAGGAGAAGACCTGTATGAGCAGAGCATCTCCATGGCCTTCATGAAACTGATGCGCTTCATCTGTAAAGAAAACTCCGCAGGTCAGAGTCCGCCCACCTACAGCACTCCCCGACCAGAACCCCAGACTGAGCCTAAGACTAGAAACACAGACTAGAAACTGACACCAGAACCAGGTTGGTGGAGGTGGAATTCTGCTCTCACCTGAAGATGATCTTTGGACTGCAGAGGAAGTTCTGGTCCAGATTTGATACAAACAGCCTGTTCATGCTGAAGCATCGACAGTGTATTTTAGTATTGATGATGCATTGGTCGTGTTCAGGTCGGTACCTGGGGATGACGGTGCCAGTGATCAGTAACATCCACATGAAGGACGACGGGATCACGTTCAAGAAAAATGTCCTGACGGCATTTTTCCTGCCAGCCGAGTTCCAGACCAACCCGCCCAGGCCCTCCGACCCCGACATCTCCATCATCCACAGGGAGCCAATGAGAGTAATTGCCAGGTCAGAACCTCATGTCTGAACGTAGCGCTGACTTTACCCTGACTGTCCACTAACGCAGCATGAACGTGTCAATCGGTGTTGCTGATGTTCTGCAATCTGATTGGCTGCAGGACATTCCTTGGGACAACCACGGAGGAGACGGTGACCCGTCAGATCAACCTTCTGTGGGAGATTCTGGGCGTCACTGATGAACTACACAGAGATGAATATATGGTTGCCGTGTACGAGAATCCTGGCATTCCCCGCCGCAGGAATGAGATCTGGTTCATCAGACGCAATCTGTAGATGCCTTCCCATCATTCTCTGCTCCTGTCACTCCTCTGATTGGTTTTTAGTTTCTCTGGATACTTCCTATAGAGTTCAATCCAACCTGTTGGCAGGTCCTGACACTAAGCCCCGCCCCTTTGATCCTATTGGTTCACACTTACAATCATCTGTATCACAATCACTTTATTTTGACAAGCTTTGCCCTGATTGCCTGTGATGGTTATGTAATGTCATATTTCTGATGTATACTTCTCATCCTACTTGTACAGGTGTTAAAGGGACAGCAAGGTTCTCCAAGCTCGGTTTGTTTGTGACTTTGGTGTTTTTACACGTTAGCTGCTGCAGACTGGAGAACCAGAACATTGTGTGGTAAACTGAAAACCTGTCCTGTCCGTCCACGCTGGTCAGAACATCGACTGTCCTTTAAACACGACAACACCAGATTTTACTTTAAGTCAAAACTTCCTCTAAGTCACATTATCAAGACTGGAAACAGCTTAGCTTAGCATAAAGACTGTAAACAGAGGAAACAGTTAGCTTAACTCATCTACTTGAAGATGTTCTATCTAGTTTCTCATTTGAAAGAGTAAAATGTCACATTAGCATAGTGTCGTATTGAGCAGACCGCACCAGATATAGACTGGACCTGGAGTCCTGATGAGGTTCAGATGCTGCACTTTGAGGATGGACTGTTTATGCTGGTTTTTAAATTCTGTTGAAACTGAATATTTTTATAAATGTATTCCTTTAAGCTGGGTTAAATGTGTGTTAATATAAAGTTGTATCCTGTTTTTCATGTGAAATCATTTTTGGTGCCTGTTACTTCACCACTTCCTGTTTCAACATTTGTGTTCAAGATATGAAAATAAAGTTTGATTCAAAGAGTCTGAGATCAGCTGTGTTCCTTAAACTAACGGGGAAAATTCACCAGGTCCGTCTGCTGAGTTGCGTGAGCATCACATATTTGGTCCGTCCTCTGCGTGACTTCAAACCGCACCTGGAGTGTTTCATTTGCTCCGATTTGGCCATTTTCCAGGTGTATGTTCTTCTAAACATGTTTCTACATGTGTAAATATGCTACATAGTTAATAAGTTTAGCTTTTATCTGTTTTTACGACCGTCAGTTTGCACGGGGTATTTTATTTTGAAAACCCACTGGATTCTCTATGCCTTTTCTGTGTCTGGCTGGCCCGTTCAAGGTGGTCTGTGTAAATTGATGCGTGCTGCTCGTGTCAAGCGTCAAAGATAGAACAGACGTGTATTAAATGCTGAGCGTAGAGACGGTGGGGTGTGATACATTGACTAGAATGGCCGCGTATTACTTACGATGTTGTGATGCTCACACACGCTGCAGACGGCCCTGGTGGATTTCCTGGTCAAACTCGAGAAGTGGGATCCAGGGACAGACAAAGACAGATGAGTGGGACTCAGGAACAGATGAAGATAGACGAGTGGGACTCGGGAACAGATGAGGACAGACGAGTGGGACTCGGGAACAGACAGAGAGACAAGTGAGACTTGGAAACAGACATGTGGGACCTGGGGACAGACGAGGACAATGTGTGGAACCAAAAGAACTTTATTTACAAAAACAAATGTTACAATTGTTTTCACGTCAACAGATGAAGAAAAAGTCTAAAACTAAATATTTAAAAAAGAAAAAAAAAAGAAATAAAGGGGCGGGGCTCCAACGTGATGTCATCCAGGTTACATCAGATCAGATCAGCCACTGCAGACAGAAAACATCAGATTAAACATTATGTTATTCAGGTTTGTGTGGGACTACTTTCTGTGGAGGGTTAAGTTGTGTTGCAGGAGTGAGGAAAGGCTGAGTTTGTTCTGAGGTGTGACATCAGAAGCAGGTGTACGACTGGTCGACTCGTACCGTTCATGGGCATCTCGTCGATCTGGGTGGAGTAGTACTGCTCAATGTCTCGCAGGATCCTGATGTCATCGTTCTTCACAAAGTTGATGGCCACACCCTTACGACCATAACGCCCAGACCGACCAATCCTGGAGGAGGGCATCGGTCATTAGAGACAGGTACAGTGTGGAGGGATACGCACCTGTGGATGTAGCGCTCTCTATTGGGTCTACTTCGTGTGAAGGAATACGTACCTGTGGATGTAGAGCTCTCTGTTGTTGGGCAGGTCGTAGTTGATGATCAGAGAAACTTGAGGAACGTCTAAACCTCGAGCCCAGACGTCGGTCGAGATCAGAACACGACTGAAAACAGAACAAAAGCGTGTCACACAAGGGACTGTGGCCCCAGTCTGACTGTGGTCAAACTTGAGGAACATCTAAACCTCGAGCCCAGACATCAGTCGAGATCAGAACACGACTGAAAACAGAACAAACACGTGTCACACAAGGGACTGTGGCCCCGGTCTACCTGGCTCCTGATCTGAACTCCTTCATGATGGACTCCCTTTCTTTCTGTGGCATGTCCCCGTGCATCGAGGACACCGTGAAGTTGGCCTCTCTCATCTTCTCTGTTAACCAGTCCACCTGAAACACATACACACGGACTCAAGCTCCCACAATACCTTGCTGCTGCAGCATATTCATCACTACAATATGTTTGGCTGTGTGTGTGTGTACGCATGCTGACCTTCCTCTTAGTATTGCAGAAGATGACGGCCTGTGTGATGGTCAGAGTATCGTACAGATCACATAGAGTGTCAAACTTCCACTCCTCTCTCTCCACAGCAACAAAGAACTGTTTGATCCCCTCAAGAGTCAACTCATCACTGAGGAGACAGCAACAGACAGTTACAGACAGGTCATAGATGGATTACAGGCTAGTAACAGACAGGTCAAAGTTATGGCGTTTTCTAAACATTCTCTGAATGTTATAATGTTTACAGCTGTGGTACTGACCGTTTGACAAGGATGCGGATTGGGTCGGTCATGAACTTGTTGGTCATCTCCAGAATCTCATGAGGCAGCGTGGCACTGATCAGAACCACTTGTGTGGCTGGAGGCAAATACCGGTACACGTCATAGATCTGCTCCTTAAAGCCTGGACACAACAGACACATGGGTCAACAGACACACAGGTAGGTACATTGGATCACAAACACAGATGTTGTATAATGGCAATACATCTTCATACAGGTGTGCTGGTCTGCAGGTGACACAGCTGCACACGCTCAGTCTCACCTTTGTTCAGCATCTCGTCAGCTTCATCCAGTACAAGCATCTTGATTGCTCTAGTTCTCAGACTCCTACGACGAATCATGTCTGCAGAAAAACACAACAAATCAATGTGAGCTTCCCACTGGCTGCCCATCTTTACAGGAAACAGCGGCATGCTCCAAGCGAGCACAGGGAGTGACCCAAACGTAACGAACCAGATGTGTCCTTTTGATCTCTGAACACTCTGGTCACATGACACCTTTAATGTGGCAGCTCATGTTGTCCTCACGCTGTCAATGTGTTGAACTCACCAAACACGCGTCCAGGTGTTCCTGCCACGACGTGCTGACCATAGTCCAGCTTCCGGATGTCCTCGCCCACGTTGGTGCCCCCAATGCAGGCATGACACTGCACATTCATGTAGTCTCCCAAAGCCAGCAGCACCTGAACACACAAGACAGAGAGCCAATCAGAACGCAATAAACAGAACCCCTGCTCACATTTGATAGGCTATGCGTGATGGTGTGGGCGGGCTACCTTCTGAATCTGTCCAGCCAGCTCTCTGGTTGGAGCGAGGATCAGTGCCTGGGTCTCCCTCACCTGAAGACATGAAACACATCACAACATGATGTCATCATCCCCCACACCTGCGAACTTGTCAATTAACGATCATCAATAATCTTTTACGATCAATGAAAATCTTTCTTGTGTGGTGACGTCACATCATGTTTTCAGGTTCATGAGACACATTAGTCCCTGACAGTTCTCAGAGGAACCCGTTGGGTTAACACTGACCTGGATGTCGAGACACTGCAACACAGACACACAAAAGGTGGCTGTCTTTCCGGTACCGGACTGGGACCTGCACAGATCAGAGAGCAGCTGTTAGGACATGGTAGAGGGTTTCAGGACTGGCGATGCACTTAGGTCAGTGTTCACACGTCTTACTGAGCAATGACATCTCTGCCTTTGATGATCTGTTTGATGGCTCTCTGCTGGATGGCTGAAGGCTTCTCGAAACCTGGAACACAACAACGCTACATAAGCACTGGACTGGATATAAATACTGGACTGGGTTCTATAAGCACTGGACTGGACTCTATAAGCACTGGACTGGGTTCTATAAGCACTGGACTGGGTTCTATAAGCACTGGACTGGGTTCTATAAGCACTGGACTGGACTCTAAACACTGAAATGGCTCCACTGCAGCTGACTCGCTGGTCTCTCTCATCAGTCCTCCAGAGGAACGTCTCTGCTCCTCCCGACCACTGTTCACGGCGTTAGCCGCTCACTGCGCTCGTTTTCTCAGCTGCGCATAAAGGCGGGAGCAGCTCCGCGTTAAACTGGACGGAGCGTTAGCGGGAACGGGTAACGCTCATGCTAACCGAAGAACCACTGAGAAACTTTCAAAGCGTAGCGTTAACTTAAAGAATTTCAAAGTTAACGCTACATATATAAGAACATCTAAACAATGTGTGTACAAATCAAAGTATACATTCAACCAGGCTAATCTTTTATTTCACATAATCTTTAAAACATCACGGGGATAAGCAATTAGCACCCTGAGCTAACGCTCCTCCCCTTGGAGGCCGCACGGATCCCCGGCCTACCGTAAGCGTAGATGCCTCGTAGCAGGTCCTCCCGGAGGCCCATGGTGTCGAAGGTGGGGGTGACATCCACCTCCTCGCTGGTCTCAAACTCCACCTTGGTCATGTCCTCCTCCCTCAAGAGCCTCTTCCTGCCCTGTGTACCGGCAGCTGCCATCTTCTTCAGCGCTCTTTGATCCGGTAAAATGGTCTGCTGCGCCGCACTGCTCTGCTAACTGCTAATACCGTCGCACGTGTCGCACTGATGACGTATACGGGAAGCGACTGAGCACATGACGTCACGTCCAGGGTACGGTCGACTAGTCAGAAAAATTAGCTCATTTCCTAACCTCCTTTCCTAACCTCCTTTCCTAACCTCGATAGAAGATGAGACGTAACGTGGTTAAGGAAAGATGTGAAGGAGAATTCACCGCGGTGTTCAGAGAATCTGACTGCTCTCACACTTAGACTCCGTCATGAAGCGACGGTGAATGTTATTGACGTGATCTGTGGTAAAACTACAAAGTCCAGAAGATGGACTACAAACGCTCATCTGAGATACTTCCTGGATCCTCCCCGCGCTCTGACCGTGTTGCTTCATGCAGGAAATATAAAAATGTGACGTCATCACCAAGGTCAGAGTTAAATAATAAATGAATATTGTCCACCTGAAGTCAGGTGAAGTGTTTGTTACCTGGTCTGGTCGCTCACCCTCCTGTCCACTCACATACAAACATGTTAGCAAGTTATGGCAAAGATATATGATTAATCAGCAACGGGAACTTCATGATGATCTGCAGGACGCTGGATGGCACAGTTCCAAACAGTTTGTACTGTGTGTGAACGCAGCAGGACACACTTCATGATCAACACGTGTTCATGTTCACACACTCTGCTGCAGGCTGTCACACTGTTTAAATACATTGTTTTCTTCCTTATGCTTGGTTGGAACGACTGAACAGTGTGAATTATTTGTCACTGCCGCAAATAATTGTAGGAATTGTGTGGGGAATTCCCCAGATCTCATCTACTCTGACAGTGCCAGGTGTGGCTTGGGTTTTGTAGTTTATTGTAGTTTTTCTTTTTATCATTTATTGTAATTTCCTAGTCCTTTGTTCTCTTGTAGTTCTTTGTATTTTCTGCAGCTCATTGTACTTTTATAGTTCTTTGTACTTTTGTAGTTCATTCCGTTTTTGTAGTTCTTTGTATTTGTTGCAGTTTCTGAGTGAACTTCAAGGAGTTTTTGAAGTTTGGCACTTTTTGTTTATGAAATCAAAAGAAACATCAGGTACATTCAATAAGTGATGTCATTCCAGTCTGATGACATCATCATCTCTGCGGGTGATAAAATATTGAAACTTGTAAAATTCAGAAAAGAGTCAAACTTTGTTATGTCACTTCCTGTTCATGACAGGAAGTTGATTGCGACAGGAAGTTGATTGCATCAGCACAACAGTGTTGGCAGTCTTTGATGACATCACAAGCTCCAGCTGTCAGTCCTCTTTTGATTGGTGGACGTCCAGACTTACGACCTGCAGCTCCGTCAGGTTGCTGCTGCCGCTCTGCTGGCTGATGACCATCTAGAGACAAGACAAAACTGCTGTAAGACAGCCCTAAGACCATCTGAAGACAAGAATACTGTAAGACTGCTGTAAGACTGCCCTAAGACCATCTGAAGACAAGAATACTGTAAGACTGCTGTAAGACTGCCCTAAGACCATCTGAAGACAAGAATACTGTAAGACTGCTGTAAGACTGCCATAAGACCACCTGAAGACAAGTGGTTCTATGTGGTTCTGTGTTTGTTTTGTGTGGTTCTGTGTTGGTTCTGGTACCGGGTGCAGCTGGACTGCAGAAACTGGGATCTGAGCAGTGACCGGAGGAAGAGAGGTGAGGAAGACCTGAGGGAGAGAAGCTGAAAGACGAGTAGATGTCAGTCAATCAATAATCATTAAACAGGGCTAATTATGTTAATTAGAAGAAGAAGACATCAAAGTAAATGCTGGTTCAATCAAACACCTCCTAGTTGCTGTAACCATAGAAATGGAGCTGTACCGGGGTCATGTGACTGAGCATGCCCAGTGGAAGGAAAGGTGTTGAGTACGGTGAGGCTGCCATCGCCCAGTGATGGCGTTGGGGTGGCGTACATCACTGTGTGACTGCCGGGGTACATCATGTGACTGGCCACAGAGGAGCAGGAAGAGGAGGAGGAGGAGGAGGAAACGATGGCTACACAGAGAGAGAGAGAGAGAGAGAGATATCACATGATCCAATTACCAATCCAATCACTGCACCTCACAGAGCTCTGTTTACCTGTGGACGAGGTGGTGCTGTGGATCTCTGAGCTGCTTTGATTGGTGGAGGTCTGCTGACTGCTGGACTGAACCTGGAAGGTCTGTAGCTGCTGCGAGACTCCACCCCCTGATGAACACACAGTGTGATCTGAGAATGATCCACACATTATGACGAGGTCACACAGGTGTGTTAGTGCTGACCACAAACACACACAAACACACAGGTGGCGGTGAGTGTGGCTGTGTGCTGACCTGCCAGTGACACGGTGGCGGGGAGACGTAGCAGTGTGGTTGGCTGTGTGGGTGGACTGTGAAGCGTGGCAGCAGGGCCGGGGGCCCCAGGGCCCTGAATGGCCAGAGGCTGGCCCTGCAGCTGGCTGAGGGGAATGGTGTGTGTGCCGGGGGGCAGCGAGGCACCTGTGGACAGGTGAGGGAGGGGGCGGGGCCAGACACAGGTTAGCTGCTAACACAAGCAGAGAGCTGCGAGATGAGTGACGAGGACAGCATGGCATAACGGTAAGCATAGCGTGATAGTGAGAATGCTGCTGCGTGTGGACATGACGGGTCCATGACATACTGCCACTCCGCCCTCCTACCTGACATCAAGGTGAAGCCTCCAGGAAGCACGACGCCGGCTGACGTCTTCAGCACCGTCCCATTGGTGGAGGAGGATGGCTGCCAGGAGGGGGCACTTGTTTGGACCTGCATGGACACTGAGGACGAGGACGGTGTGGAGCTGGTGAATGCTGGTTTGATCAGATCCTGTAGAAAGACACGCACAGTTATGACAGGTGAGTCTCAGCAGCCAATCAGCATCGAGTCCTGCAGGTGATCCAATGTCTGTGGTCTAAACTCATGGTGTGCTCACAGTCAGTGTAAAATAAACATGGCGTTCACTCTCTCCAGTTGAACAGAACCTTCTGATGAACAGAACTTTCTGGATGATGTGTTACCTTGGCAACCTCCAAGCTGTCGGCCTCAGACACCTGGTAGGTGAGGTCGGTCTCTTCGAACCCTGTGGCACTCATCCTCTGGTCGGAGGATGGGTCGGACCGTGGCGGTGAGTCTGGAGAGTTGAGGCAGGTCTGGATCAGCGCTTTGCCCGTCTCAGATGTGATCATGGGCTGTAGCTTCCTGGTGGCAAAGGTGTACACGTGACCTGTCTCACTGGCAACCAACAGCAGAACCTGTGTTCCAGTCAGCGTGGACAGCTCATATGCCTGCAGGAGGGAGGAGAGTTAGAACCACACCAGAATCTGTCTGTCGATACTGGACCTGAACACGGGATGCGACATGTGATCGAAGCGTTCAGGTGTACGGTCATCATCACACCGACATGCAGAGTTACTGAAACATCAGAGAGAATGAACAATGACTGACAGTGTCTATGACGGAATTGAGCACCGACCATGACGCTTCGTCGTCATCACTCCAAACTGGACCGGAAGTCTGACGTGTGTTTACCTGTCCACACTCACCTTCTTCATGATGCCGGTCTTTCTTTTGCTGAACGTGGTGTACCGCCTCAGTTTGTTGTCGATGAACTCCATCTTGATCTTCACCCTTCCTCTGGTTTTCTTGCCGGGTTTAGCTCCAGGCACCCCGGGGTTGACCCCGCCGTAAACCCCGCTCAGGCCTCCGGAGGTGTTCGCTGACTGATGCCCGACCTCCCTCTCGCTCCTCTCCCGCTTCACACCTCTCCTGTCTCCGGAACCCGCCGTGTCTTCATCGTCGCCGGAGTCAGAGTCCTGGTCGGAGCCGCTGTAAATCACCTCGGTGCTGTATTCTCTCTCGTCAAACTGGCCTCCGTCGGTCTCGGAGGCTGAGTTGGGTCCCGGACCGGCCGTGCTCACTGGTATGCTGCTGCGCCCGGCTCCGGTTCTGGTGCCCATCCCGGCGTCGCTCCCGGCCAGCATTACGACTGTACCCCCGCCCCCGCCCCCGCCGCCCCGGGCCTGACAATCTCCTCCTGCCGGCGGCCCGGAGCTCCGCTGATCGGGGTGTAAACAACACCAACACTACCTGGGTCCGCGCTCCCAGCCTGGGCACAGTCAGCTAAAAGGACCGCTAGCCGGACAGCTAACTGAACTAACAGCTAGCGGTTAGCATTAGCCGTTACTTTAGCAACAAGTGAAGCTTTGTGTCCATCCTGAGCCTCCGTCAGGCGCTCGGAGCTGAAGCGGAGCAGCCAAAGGACGTCAGGCCCGCTAACACTCGCTGAACAAAGTCCGGCCCGGTTTAACCAGAACCACAAAATGAAGTTCTAAAGTTTGTTTTAGGTCCGGCCCGGCCCTAACACTCCACATAAGGAAATGACGAACAGCACCCGGACATATCCGTCCGCTCCGTCATGTAGTTCCCCACACTATGCGGACTGTCGTCACGTGTGTCGTCACAGTCCTCCTGTAAAACCTCACACGTGATGAGAAACGTCAGGTTCATGCATCATACATGACGTATTACAGCCAGGGTGTGACGTTAATCGAGTCCGTGCACAGGGATACCAAAAAACGACGTGTTGGTGGGATAAACAGGAACTACTTTCCTCCATATAAAGAAACGCGTTTCCTTTTATGGCGCCTGCGTTCCTTATATGGTCAACGCCTGCTTCCAGCTCAACTACAGCACGTGCAGAGGAGAAGAGGCAGGAGAGCCGCGCGTTCACGATGTAAACACACCAGACATGAGCTGCCAGGCCCGGACCACATGTCCAAGACCAGGACCAGACCACAGGTTTAAGTCCAGTTCCAGGACCAGGCCCAGATCCCAGACCACAGGTACAAGTCTGCACGCATCATGTAATGTAATCCCTAATCTCTTGGCCAGTCACTCACCTGTCTGTCACAGGTGTGACCTTCCTGTCAATCATACTAACAGCGGGTCCTGTGTGAAGTCATCAGAACAGGTCTAATCTTTTTTCTCTAATCTCTTTTTTTTGGACTGCATTAACAAACCGATTAACTGATTAACAAACCGATTAACTGACTAATCAAATTATTAACTGATTAACTAATGAACTGATTAACAAACTGATAAACTGGCTAACTCATTAACAAACTGACAGATTAATGGAATAATGAACTGACTAACTACTAAAATGATTTAAACTGATTGACAGACTAACTGATTAACAAACTGATTACATCATAAACACTTAATAAAAATTAAATCAACAGTCCAAAATAAGAGCATTAGATGTGGACTCTTGAATATCAGGTCCTTGTCCTCTAAAGCTCTTTTAGTCAATGAATTAATATCCGATTATATTTATTTTGTCTCACTGAAACCTGGCTGCAGGAGGGTGAATATGTTAGCTTAAATGAATCCACTCCTCCCAGTCACTGTAACACTCATATTCCTCGAAGTAATGGTCGAGGTGGTGGAGTTGGAGCCATATTAGAAGTTTATTAATAAATACTAAACCCTAAATTATAATTCATAAAAGTAATCATTGTCTGTGATTTTAATATTCATGTGGACAACCACAATGATAGTCTTAGTACTGCATTTATCTCTTTATTAGATTCAATTGGCTTCTGTCAGAGTGTAAATGAACCGACTCATTGTCTGAACCACACAATTGATCATCTAATAGTCTATCCACAGAATCCTCGTCTGACCATTTTTAATAACCTTTGAGTTCATATTACTGGACTATAAGTCCTTTTTGTAGAAACTCTTACAGCAGATGTTTATCTGACAGTGCTGTAGCCAAATTCAAGGAAGTGATTCCTTCAGCATTGAATTCAATGTCATGTCTCAATGTAGCAGAGGACTTGTCTGCTTCCTTTAGCCCCTCACAAATAGATCATCTTGTTGAGAGTACTACAGGCTCATTACAGACAGCTCTCGACTCTATTGCACCTCTGAAAAAGAAGATCATTAACCAGTGGAGGTTAGCACCATGGTGTAACCAGCAGATCTATTGAGCCATCTGTTCCTTTAGGTCCAACTAGTAATGACTTCATGAGCTTCTTCAATGATAAAATTATTAGAGACTAAATTAATCACCTCAGGCACTGATCCACATTCGGATACAGACAGTTTGGAATCAGCTGTAAAACCTGATACATATTTAGACTGTATCGACCTTCATCAAATAACTTCAATAATTTCTTCATCTAAGCCGTCAACCTGTCTCTTAGACTCCATCCCAACAGGCTGCTCAAGGATGTTTTACCTCTAGTTAGCACTTCATAAGAATTTATTGATTATTGATTGACAAGTCTTCTCACACTGATGACATCATCAGCTAAAGGCAGGGCTTCAGCCTTCAGTGATTTTTACTGGACAAAAAAGAGTCAGACTGGTTCAAACTAGCTGTCAGTCACACACGCTGCTGCACTCTGATTGGAGGATGATTTAGTTGGATCTGGATCAGTTTCTGGATGCGGTCCAGGTCCAGGATGATCTGGTTGGATTTGGATCAGTTTCTGGATGCGGTCCAGGATGATTTGGTTGGAGCTGCAGCAGTCTTCTGGTCTGTACGGGGCTGTGATGATCAGGACCCCTGCCACCTTTAGCTCCTCCCCCTCCTCTTCTACTGGGACCCGGTTCTTCTCCAACAACTTCCGGACGGTGCCCCTCCGCCTCCTCACCTCCTCCGGGTCCATCATGTGGGTCCTTGGGGGGAGGAAGGAGGTCTGCAGACGCTCGGCAGTCTCCTCATCAGCCTCCTGCAGGACCTCCACCTCCTCCACAGCGTGACCCATCACCACCTGCACAGACGCACCGCCCTCCTCCCTGAAGTCCACCAGAACCAGACTGCATGGAGACAACACAGAACCAGATTAAACCAGACCAGGTCCAGAACTCATGAAGCATAAGACTCAGGAGGTCTGACATCACTTCCTGCTGTGCTCCTCAAAGACCGAAAGGCCTGGACGATTGTCTGTTAAGGATAAATGTTAAAATTCCTCAAGGTAGAGATGCAATGTGTTCTGTGTGCGCGACAGCCACCGGAGCAGATCGCAGGCGCTCTAGTCCAGAGGTTGGAACCTTTTTGGCTGAGAGAGCCATGAAAGATATACACATATTTTAGGACGAAGACCAACAATTTTAGAGTCTAATCAAATCATTTTATTTGTCTATACTATTCTTAGGTATAAGTATAAGTCACAAAATACATTATCCTCAGAGGGCTTTACAGTCTGTACAGGCAGTGGGTTCAAATTGAACAAGATAAACATGAAACACAACTGCTTACTCCTCTACGTTTGTTGCAAAATGTCCCAGTTAAAAATCAGTAAAGACGTTAAAGGTGTGGTCCACGTTTGGAAGGCTGGGCGCAGAGGAGACCACCGGGCTCTCTCCAAGGGGAGAGGGAGAGGCCCGACATGGGGCCTGAATGTTTTAGTGGTATGCAGTACTGGACCGTACCGGCTTAGTTTCACCTGTCTGCAAGCCAGATGCAGTCATCAAAACACCAACCTGCCACCCTGTGCTCTAGCCGATCATTCAAACCTAACCTGGCCACCGAGGGATGTTCAGAAATGTCTCTCTGTGCCGAGAATACACAGCTGAGCTCCACTTGATGCTAGTTTCAAAAGTGAGTCCGTCTCCATGAGTCCCCATGTTAAAATGTCCAACTGAAACATGTTTACAGTCTTGTACAAAAAACACATCAATTTACAGAGGAAGCCAGAAACAGCACAGAGAATCGGCTGGATTCACACATAAAAATGTACACATGTAGAAATATATGTACACACATGTAGAAATATATGTACACACATGTAGAAATATATTTACACACATGTAGAAATATATGTACACACATGTAGAAATATATGTACACACATGTAGAAATATATGTACACACATGTAGAAATATATGTACACACATGTAGAAATATATTTACACACATGTAGAAATATATGTACACACATGTAGAAATATATTTATACACATGTAGAAATATATTTACACACATGTAGAAATATATGTACACACATGTAGAAATATATGTACACACATGTAGAAATATATTTACACACATGTAGAAATATATGTACACACATGTAGAAATATATGTACACACATGTAGAAATATATTTACACACATGTAGAAATATATGTACACACATGTAGAAATATATGTACACACATGTAGAAATATATTTACACACATGTAGAAATATATGTACACACATGTAGAAATATATTTATACACATGTAGAAATATATTTACACACACACGTAGAAATATATTTACACACACACGTAGAAATATATTTACACACACATGTAGAAATATATTTACACAAACACGTAGAAATATATTTACACACATGTAGAAATATATTTATACACATGTAGAAATATATTTATACACATGTAGAAATATATGTACACGTGATAAGACATTTACTCTCTACGCTCTAAGGAAAGAAAAATGACGACGCAGCCTGCTTTTTGTCAGACAGCACTGTGCCACCTGCGGAGGCCCTGCTGGTGTGTGTGTGTGTGTGTGTGTGTGTGTGTGTGTGTGTTTTCTCGAAGGCAGGGAGCTTCTTCAGCTTTTGAATCGTGAAGTTCGCGCGTTATTTTAAATTCGCCAGCGAAAACAAGAAGAACAGGGAGTGTGTTTGTCTCAGTCCAGTTGCAGCGTAACGCTGTAACGTAACGAATTACTTTTAATTGTTGGTAACGTTGTAACCTAATTAACTACTTTCCAACGTAACTATAGCCAACACTGCTCATACATAATCAGAGACAGACACGTGTGTGTGTGCGCGTGCATCACCTGGCGGACACCGGGTCCACGGTGAGCAGCCAGCCACGGTGCTCTTCATCTTTTCCCGCCTTGACCTTCACCTGTTTGTTGACGTAATGGAGCCACTGCAGCGGTCCAGACACAGACCAGCCGCAGTGCATCGTGATCCACACCGTGTCACTGATCAGCACACACACCAAGCACGCCCTCCTGTCGTGTGAGCTTTAAACCTTCCGGAGAGAGCGCAAGCCTGAAACAAAGGTTCCGCTTCCTGTTTAGAATGACCCGCTGCTGCCCCCTGTAGAATCAGAACCAGGTTTATCGGCAAATAGGTGTGCACTTACAAGGAGTTTGATTTGGTGTAGTTGGTGCAGAATAAAGTAAAGTAAAATATATGTATATTTTAAAATAAAATATATAGGAAGATAAAAAACAAGTATTAAATTATATGCAATCTGTGTGTGTGTGTGTGGGGGGGGGGGTGGAAAGAAGGCCTGCTAATCAAACTGGATGAGTTGGGAGTGGTGAGGGAAGATGTGTAACTGGGTGTTGGGCTTCCTGTTTGGGAGGACGATAGAGGTCAGAGTAGGGATCCAAAAGTAGACTGGGAGCCAGAGCTATCAAGCTCCTCCCCTATATAATGTTTTTAATTACAGTACTTTCTATTTTTGTATAAATGTATTGTTTCAAATGCATTGCTTGCATTGAAAGGCATTTAATATTTTCAATCAACCGTTAAATTTGTTAAAGTTGCTACCATTATTGCTTTGTTTCCCTCGTGTTTACTTTCTAAGTGCTATGGGCCTCTACAGCCACCTGTAGAGAGCGTGGTTTGTAGAGGCTGCGCACGCAGACGTGGTTTATATGGGGCGTGGTTTGTAGGGGGCATGGTTTATAGCGGCTCTGGCTCTAGGTAGACCCTTCTTGGGAAAGGTGAACTTTGGGTACTACGGACCCCTCAGGACTGTCTGCATGGCCAGGAACCCTACGGAAAGTCAATATTCAACACATCAGGGTCACCTGAACATTCACCTGAACATTCCTGGCTCTGTTGAGATTAGACTAAACATCAGTGTCTTCATATTTAAGGATTTGACATTGCAGCTCAATTTCAAACACTGCAGTCGTCTCCTCCTCCACAGACTGACTCTGAGTCTGAGTCTGTCTAACTGTTTATGTGTTTGGCGCCACCCACAGATAAGACATGCATAATTTAGCAGCAGAGCAGGCATCTGATTGGTTGTTACAGTTGTACCTATATGTCTGAGTCTGTCTGAGTCTGAGTCTGACTGAGCCTGTCTGTCTCTAGTCCTCCTGCAGACGTCAGAAGATTTCTCATCTGTTTTTCAACACTTTTGGTTTTTGTATGAACAGACTGTTCATACAAAGTATCATTCAGAGTATCATTATTAATTATGATGACTCCTGATGTGTCGCTGCACTGATCATCTGAAGACTCAATAACGATTTATACAAGAACATGCGCTATCTGACCGCTGATTGGCTGAGGGGCGGAGGGGGAGGGGCCTAGAGCCAAGACCTTAAACTGGCAGCAAATGAAACAGCTTTCATTGTGAAATTCGCCAAATCTGTTTGACAAACTGAACCAGGATCAGAGTCGAAACATGCATGCTCAGCTGTACATAATAAACATGTCATTAATATAAGTAGTACCTCCAGACTATGAAGTAATGAAACACTTTCAGATTAAATCCGACTGACGAACATTTTGAAGAAAAGACAAACTTCTTACATCACCTGGCCACACCCCTTTACATATGACCCACCCATGTGATTACATTATAATCCTGTCCATGAGCAGCAGCTCTGACTGAGCAGAGAAACTTCAGCTGCACACAAGAAGAAGGAGGAGAAGGAAATGGCTGACTCAACCAGCAGTTGCTCTGACTCTTCATCATCATCACTCAGAGAATTCACTCATTCAGGTAGGACTCACCTGTATAGGACTTCCTTCAACACATTTCATTGTCATGGAGACAGTGAGATAAACCTGATGATTGATCAGTGTGTTGGGCCGATCAGCTGATCAGTGAGCTCAGCCATTGATTGGTCGGACTCTGAGGTCTAAGTCAGCGTTCACAGAGTTTATTTCATCGTGTTATTAACCTTGTAGACCAGTTCATTAACCAAATGGACGAGTTCATTAACCCTGTAGACCACGACCTTCTTTATTCTGATTAGCATGGTATTGGTAAGCTGCTAACAAACTGCTAGTTGTGTATCAGCAAATGTACTATCCTGTATATTTTATAGCCAGTTAGTATGCTGTTGAAGCTGCTAGCCTGTTAGCTAGCATGCTGTTGAAGCTGTGTTCAGAAACAATGCTCTATTGTCCTGCTGTTAGCTAACATTCTCAAGTGACTGTTGTTCAGGCCAAAAAGCTGCTTACAGCTGGTGCAGGATTTGAATCACACAAAGACCTGAGGACTTTTTAACCCTTTTAATCCTTAAATATGTCACATGTCCACAGGTCTGCTTTGTATGCTGCACACATATACAAATCTTTAAACTAAACGGATTACATGGACTGGATCAGATCCTTACTGATGAACATATTTCATCAGTACACACTCAATTCTTCCTGTTTAAAATCTGACTACTGCTGCTGTTCAGTGCTATTCCATCATGGTGGGTCTTGGCCTATATCTGCAGAACTAGGGGTTGGTTCAGGACTCACATCAATGATGAATCCTACCAAAGTTTGTCACAGAGTTCCTTAAGGTTCTGTACTAGGACCACTTCTATTCAGTTTACATATGTTTGTTTTAGGGAACATTATTAAGAATGACTCCATAAATTTTCACACCCAATTATGTTTACCATTTTTTAAAATAGTATTATACTTTACTTCTTTAGCTTATTTCTATTTGTTATACAGTCTTGATGCTGAGCTGACGATTATTCTTGCTTTGGTGACCTCATTCACCTGCATATAATCAATAAACTTGCTCCAATAAGTCTCTGAGGACTTTAATTCAGAATGCTGCTGCACATGTTCTGACAGGAACCAAGATCAGAGATCACATCTCTCCCATTTGACACTTCTTTGCATTCAAATTCTTCTGCTTATAACTATCATCAACCACACCATTCTTCGCTCCTGCTTTAACTCCTCCTTCAGTATCACCGCACTCTCCTGGTTCATCAACATATCCCCCAGACAGACAATTGATCCACATAACAACTGCTCCTCCTCCACCTCTCTTCTGTCCCAAGGTGTCCCTTGGTCTCCATTTCCACTGTTTTGTTGACAGCGTCCAGCTTTGTATCACCACCAAATCTATCACCTACGCCACTCACTTTACTCTCTCCAACTGCTGCACTAACATCAAATACTGCAGACTCATGCAGACTAACTTCCTCAAACTCAACTGTGACAAATCAGACCTGATTATTATCAGCCCTAAATCCCTCATTAAAACGGTTTAAACAGTTTGTGCCTCACTGTCGACAACGCCACCCTGTCACCCTCTACTGTCTTTGACAATGACCTCTCCTTTAAACATCACAGAAATCAAGTCACCAGAACTGCCTTTTTTCACCTCAAGAACACTGCCCGACTCCGCCCATCACTTTCCTTCATTCACGCTTTCATCACCTCCAGAATTTACTATTGCAACATGGGAATGTGTGATACGTCATCGATTATAATATATATCGTTAAAAACATTCCCCACGGTAAGAATATGTCATTTCACACTAAAAACGATAAATTCCCATTGATGACATATGCGCAACACACTCGCAGCCCAACAAGCATATTGACAAACATGGCGGAAGGCGGTGCAGATATGCCGGGCAGCGAGGAGCTCTTGGCGGCCAATCACTCGGTCAAACCTCCACAGAACATACACAGTACACGATACACAATACACAGAACTGAAATAGTGTTTCTCCCAATCGCTGGTGCAAACAGCAATAAACATGAATTATTAAAATATGAAATATGAAAAAAGATTCAAAAGATTAAAGAAAAATATTGTAATCTAAGACATAAACAGTATGATGTGGCAATATATCAGTATAAACAGAATGGACAGTATAAATATGGCAGATATAGGAGATTCAGCAGTGTACAGGATGTATACAGTGAAAACAGTTTGCAAACAGTTAATGTACAGAAATTGTCTGTGCATAGTGCAATTTAGGTTTATAGAAGAGTTTTTAGGGTTTGTAAAGTGGCTGGTGCCATTTGGTTGTGCTTGGTGGTGGGGGGTTGGGGGTGTTACTGTCAGGGCAGGGGGCAGAGAAGGAAGCGGGGCATCCTGATGGCCTGGTGGATGAAACTGTCTCTCAGTCTGCTGGTTCAGTCTGCTGGTGCTGCCCATTCTTGCTCCTCAGCCTCCTCCCAGAGGGCAGGAGGCTGAAGACGTGGTGTTCGGGATGGGTGGAGTCACCTGCAATGCTGAGTGCTTTGTTGGCCAGGTGTGTGTTGTAAATGTCCTGGAGGGAGCCACTGATGATCTTCTCAGCTGCTCTCACTATGCGCCGCAGGGTCTTCCGGCAGGATGCGGTGCAGCCGCCGTACCACACAGGGATGCACACACAGTGCAGAGCTTTCAGCTATCAAGCTCCTCTTCTGTGGAACAAACTCCCACTTTGGGTTCTGGAGGCAGAGGCATCAACACATTTAAGAGTAGACTTGATAGAGCTTATAGTTAGTACTGGCTCAGATCATCCCTTAGTTATGCTGTTATAGGACTACACTTCCCATGATGCACTGGGCTCTTATTATGTTGCTAACTAAACTTCTTTCCTGGAGTTTCTGTGCTCTCTCGCCTCGTCAGGTTTTCATGGACCGTGCCTGCTGCTGTGGTCCTGGTGACATCCACTACATATATCATTATTATTATTGCTACCATTTCCATTACAGGTTATAGTTGTGTTTATAGTTGTATAGTTTTGTTGTGTGTCTTTCTAATTATTTATCTAGATAACTTTTGTTATGATTTGGCACTAAATAAATGAATTGAAGTGAAAATCAAATGATGATCCCACTGAGCTCAAACAAGATGGGATGGCATGCCTGTGTAGAATGCTGTGGTAGCGATGCTGGTCTAGTGTGTCAACAGCAACACAGCCCCACACCATCACACCTCCTCCTCCATGTGGGAACCACACTTGCACCCCATCCATTCACCTTCTCTGTGTCTCACAAAGACATGGCGGTCTGAACTAAAAATCTCCCCTCCAGTCTCACAGCTCATCCAATGGAAAGAACCCAAGAAGACAGTGGCGGTGTTTGGCTCTTCATTTCTGGTTCTTGTCTCAGTGGCAACGCTGTCTGTCATTAGTGTGGTGTCCTACCTGCTGCTCACCTGTCTCTGTGTCACCATCACTTTCAGGTGAGGGGGCGTGTCACCTGCTCAATCACTAACCAATAAGAACAAAGTATAGCCCACAATGCACCATGCACTACAGTTTTAAGATGATTGAAGGTTGTCACTAATGTCATTTATTAAAACATGGAAACAGGAAATGATCTGTGAATGATAATCTCTGCTTCGTGTCTGCAGGGTTTATAAATCAGTGATCCAGGCTGTCCAGAAATCAGACGAAGGTCATCCATTCAGGTAACAGATTGTTCTGGTTCTGTTAATTTGTTCAATTATTCAGGTTACAACAGCTCAGAACCTGTTGATGTAGACTATTATTTTAATTATTATTCATGTGAATTATTTATCTTTGTCTTTCAGGTCTCTGTTGGAGAGGGACATCTCTGTCTCATCAGAGTCTGTTCGGTTGCTGGCAGATCGGGCTCTAGTCCACCTGAACTGGTTTAGCAGTCAGACCAGGAGGCTACTTCTGGTCGAAGACCTGGTAGACTCTCTAAAGGTTAGCATGGTGGCTGACAGTGCTAACTGTTTGTTCTTTAATGTTTCATCTGTTTATTCTTTAAATGTTGTCTAAATGTTTCAGCTGGCTGCAGTCATGTGGATGATGACGTACATTGGCTCTGTCTTTAATGGTGTCACTGTCTTGATCCTTGGTAAGTCTTTTTCTTCTTCCTATGCTGAAATCTGTTGGAAACTTTAAGCTGAAACAAACCTGTCTTTTCTCTTTCTGACCAGCTGACATCATTCTCTTCAGTGCACCTCTGATTTACCAGAAGAAAAGGGTACTGTAGGATCATCTGATGTAGTTTTTTATACATATTTACACTTCTGTTAATTCTCTTTAATTATTCATCCAAATTAAATGTTTAAGTGATTCACCTACCTTAACCTTCAGTGCTTCACCCATTCAAACAGAAATCAGTTTCATATTTAACAGTAGTCTTTAGTAGACGAACGCTGATGTCAAATCAGCAATTATTTTTTAATTAATAACTCAACTGTGCCGCCTGACATGCATAGATTTCCTGGTTTTGGAAATCAGACTAAACCTGAAACATCTCTTAAAGCCCATAGCAGTCCAAAACCAGAACCATGATCCTGCTGTTCACTCTGTGTGTGTGTGTGTGTGTGTGTGTGTGTGTGTGTGTGTGTGTGTGTGTGTGTGTGTGTGTGTGTGTGTGTGTGTGTGTGTGTGTAGACACAGATCGATCGGTACATCGAGTTGGTCCGGTCCAAAGTTGAGGAGTCGCTGCACAAGTGAGTTCACATCAGAACACATGTTCCATCCTTGTATTTTTATATTCTGATTGAGCTCATTAGTAACATGTTATAGTAATCTGATTATTTTGTCAGTGATAGTATTTCAAGGTTATAGTTTGTAGTCGCTGATTCATTTCAGTTTAAGCTAATAACAATAAATAATAATCCACGAGAACCAGCATCACAGGGGGAGTTTTAGTCATGGATCAAGGCTCTGCAGCTCCGGAGGCAGAAAACACAAAACAACTTTACGTCGACTAAGATGAGACCACACAAACAATTGTTGATCTCCAGTGTTTGAAATGAGACTCCTACTCTGTGGTAAGCGTGAGCTTAAGACAGACCGCTGAACCCACAACACAGACAATAGGCAAGAGTAGGCTTAGAAGGTTTATTTACAACAAAAGTGACAATAATAGCTCAACCCAGGAGAAGGTGAGAGACAGTGAGGTCCAGGAAGGCTGGAGAACAAACAAAGCAGGCGGAGCAGGTGAGCGTTGCATGGCTGGAGAACAGAGCAGACAGAAGAGCATCAAGGCAGGAATCCAAAGACAAAGACCAAAAAGCTTTCTCAGCGCTGGTAAGTTGCTACGTTACTGCTAAGGAACAACGAACTGGCAGCACCTGGAAGGAATGAACCGGAGTTATATGCTGCAGGAGCTTGATGAGTGGATGAGTTGCAGGTGTGGAAGCAGAGCAGGTGTGGATCCCGTAAAGAAGTGGCAGGAGAAATAAGGTCATCCATGCCCAGCCTGCACAGACAGGGTAATCTAGAGCAACACTATGGGAAAGGAATAGTGATAGGAATTCTTCTTAGTGAGTAAGCTCACTTGGCTCAGCTCACCAAGAAGAACCGGCCCTTTTGGTTCCCAAATGGCTCTTCATGTTATCACTTATACCTTTTATAATTCAGCCAAATTTAGCGCTGTTTTGGCTTGTGATTTATATGTATACATATACATCACTTAAATTATTTAATACAACCTTTGTATAAAAGTATATTAAAGTTTTTTTGTTGTTGTTTTTAGTATTTTCTGATATCAATAAATTGCTGTAGCCAGTTGTTTTAATTGCATTTACAGAAACTTGTAACTCTCTGAAACCATCCAATGAATGCACTGACTTGCTTGTAGAACCACTCTGCTACACTCTGCAGATAGAAACACCTATAAAAACTGAAGCATAGAGATAAAAAAAAAAGGACAGCTTTGGACCACGAGGGGCAACACTCCTCATTAACCCAATCCAAGCATGTCAAATTAAAATTAAAAATTAAAATGCAACTTGATTACCTTGTGTTGCATCATATAAAGAGAACAGACAACATTATCAAATCAAATTTGATTTGTATAGCCGAAAGTCACAAACACATTTATCCTCAGAGGCTTTACAGTCTGTACAGGGAGTGACACCCTCTGTCCTTCGACCCTCGGTTCCAGTGAAGAAAAACTTGCCCACAAAAAAACCCTTTAACAGGGAAAACATGTGGAAGAAAGCTCAGGAAGAGCCACAGAGGAGGGATCCCTCTCCCAGGACGGACAGACGTGCAATGGATGTCACATGTACAGAACAATCAACACAAACATGTTGTACAATTACAATGAATGACAGAATGATTACAGCAGCAGTGGAACCTGTGATAGAGAGACACAGATGCACAGATGCAGTAAATTATTAACTAAGTATAAACTGTAATGGAGATATGGGAGCAATAATGACAGTTATAATATATGTAGTGAATGTCGTGCAGGACCACAGCAGCAGCCAAGGGAAATGTGACTGCACCATTTCAAAGAATACCATGCCTAACTAGGCATAATCCTGAAAGGATCCACCTACAGGATTTCAGTACTAAGAGATGTATTCACATTTTGGGGATGGATGGTGCCAGACGGCGCCCATGTGGCTCCCCTGCACGGAGTCAGACACTAACCCTTTTAAGACACTGTTTCTGTTTTCAGATTTCAGGACCGTTTACCGGGAGCTGTGAAGAGAACCAAAGCTGAGTGACCACATGACCTGCCTTCCCCTCTTCTAATTGGTCCATTTGTCAGTGCCTGATGATTTATTCAGTTGTAATAAAATCCTGACTGATGAGAAACATTAAAGCTCTCAGATGATTGAATCTTTTAAGAGGATTTTGAAACCAGATCCTGGATTCCACTTGATTCCAGTTATGGTTTGTTAGTTCATTAGATAGATAGATAGATAGATAGATAGATAGATAGATAGATAGATAGATAGATAGATAGATAGATAGATAGATAGATAGATAGATAGATAGATAGATAGATAGATAGATAGATAGATAGATAGATAGATAGATAGACTGGGAAATTGCATAGAGTGAGAGAGAGAGTTCAACCTGATGGATTCAGATGTCTCTCAGTCTGCTGGTTCTGGCCTGGATGCTCCTCATTGTCCTCCCAGATGGCAGTAGACTAGAGAAGCTGGGTAAAAGCTGCATGAAGGCACATGCCATAAATATCCTGGAAAGAGGTAACCGGTCACCGGTGATCCTCTCAGCTGCGCTAACTAGCAGGATGCATTGCAGTCTCCATACTTCCTGTAGTTTGCTTCATTGTTGTGGTTAACGAGACCCACCACAGTGATGTCATCTGCAAACTTGATGTAGAAGTTGTAGCTGTGTGTGTGGGGTGCAGTAATGGGTCAGCAGAGTGAAGAGTAATTCCGGACTGTGGTGTCCCAGTCAGGAATTCCAGCAGGCAGTTGCACAGTGAGGTGTTCAAGCCCAGTGTTGAAGGTTGAACTAAAGTCTAAGAACAGCATCCTCACATATTGTTCAATATTAGTTCAATGTTTAAACCTCTTGAAGCTGAATGAGAGAATGAAGAGTGTGAAAAGCTTGATCAAAGAAAATAATCTAAAATATAAAACAAACCATCATTTATATCTGTTCTGTTTCTGCAATGTAGAAAATAATCCAAATTTAAACACTGAAGTAGAAGGTGAATCCAGACTTTGACTGCTGTATAATCTGTTTTGTTCCTTGAACTGTGGGTTTGTTTTGTTCTGTTATCATTTACACAGAAACAAAGTCCACTGAACCACTGATATCAGAGGTCAGAGGTCCAAGGTCACTGCAGACTGAAGAAGTGATTCTGCTGAAACTACAGAAAGAAGAGGCACAGACGATCAGAGGAAGAGAAGGGAAAGATGATTTAAAGAAACATGACAGAAAAACAGGAAGAAAGATTTCACAACTGACTGGAGGGAAAGACTGACTAACGGAGAGTGAAGAAGAAACAAACTTAAACTTCAAAAAACTGACCAAAGATTCAAACAATTGCAGATTCAACAGAAAACAGAATTTTAAAAGGGAAGCCATTGTTGTTAATGACTAACGGGGAACATTTCTGAAGAAAGAACATTTGGATCGTTCTGTTTTCATCCCGCAGTAACATTCAAGGTAAAACATGCACCTTTTTCTAATTTTGTTGTTAGTTTTTAACTTGTCTGTATTTTAAAATTTGACAGTTGACAACCAAAATGATCTCAGTGTGGTGTGTTCAGGGACATTTTTAAATCTGAAATTTGGTAATCAGTAGCTGCATGTTTTCACAGGAAACAACAGGTTGACATAAACCAGTGAATGTCTCACTGTCAACTGTGATGTTTGAGCATTATATCTGAGCTGTTGGAGATGTTGGCATGGCAACATTGAATCTGTATGTCATGCAATTTCTTTTAAAAGTGTCATAATGAAACAACAAAAACAACTCCAACAATAAGAACAAAAATGACTATGAGAGCAACAACAATCATGGCACCAACAAAATCACACCAAAAACAAGGCTGTGAAGAATTGTCATTGAAACAGGAGATAAGTTACTTTAAATGTGAACTGATGTAAATATCCCTCTCTGTTTCTCACAGGACGTCTTTAGTGTAAAATGGCCATCAGTCCACCAAAAGACAAGTGAGTGAAAAACAACTTCAGTATTTTCTGTTCATTTAATTTATTGGTGAATCATTAATCAATCATTAACTGACTGATGAACCAACCGATCAAAGACCAACCAATTGGCCAATTGATTGATTAACAGGTGCTGTTAAATGTTTAGGACTTGCTTACTTTGGTTTCTAAGTTGTAGTTTGTGTGAACATAATCAGAAGACCAGATAATGATCTGTAACTGACTGAACAGTCCTCTGCTCACTTCCTGTTTCTGTCAGCTTCACAATAAAAAATTAGTCTTATTTTGAAAACATGCTTCCTGAAGGTATTTTGGTGTCTGGCTCATCTTCTTCATGCTTGGTTTGGGAACGCTACTGCCCTGGAACTTCTTCATGACCGCCACTGTGGTATGACATCACTTCCTGTCTGTTCTACATCCACACCTAATTTTCTGCTCTGAACCAGCTTTTATTGTGAAGAGAGAAAAATTTAATGTTCCCATGTTGAGGGGGGAAAAAAAGTGTTTATATTACTATATTTTTTTTATCTAATGTTTTAAACTTGTCGTAAATGTTCTTTGAAATGTAATTGTTGGTGGAAGCCTAAGAAAAAAATATTTGCCGACTGTGTTGCTACTTACTTCATATCGCTAGTTCAGTAACTTTTTAGTTCAGTACTTTGCGATGACAATAGATTTAATCTAATCTATATAAGGTCAGCTCCTTCTCAGTGTGTCTGGCTTTCCCTGTTTGTGCCATGTTTTAATTTAAGTGTTTATGTCCTTAGTAGGAACCAATGGGCTGAGTGCCACTGACAGGACGTCAGAAAGTATTGAGAGATGCACCAATTCAAATCAGTTTTATTTATAAATATCCAAACATAACAGAAGTTCTCACTTTCAATACAGAGTATGTCTAGACAGAAATCTTGGACAGAACCTGGCAATGTGACACATTGTTTGTTGAATCTAACCGCCACCAGGATTTGATAAAGATTTCAACAGATTAATATCAAGGTCTGTTTGTTTCTACAGTACTTCACCAGCCGTCTTAAGGACTCTTCCTTGGTTGATTTTTCAGCCAATCATACAGAGGCAGTAGATGAGCATCGCAGCATTCTGGAAGCCAAATTCAACAATGTGATGACGATCTGCGCCATGCTGCCGCTGCTCCTCTGCACCTGCCTCAACTCCTTCCTGCACTCACTGTAAGTATGACAACACAACACCAACAAAGAACTCTGATGATTAGGTTCTCAAGCTGTGTTCCTCAGACCCTCAGGAAAGGCTATAGAAGAGTTTCCAGGGTTCAGAGAGTTGTAGGGAATCTGGAGGAAAACATTGCAAAGGCTCCAGATGTTCTTCTTTCCACAGCTCTCAGCTGATCCTTGAGCTTCTTCTTTGACAGCATTTCTCAGCGCCTGCGTGTGATGGGTAGTCTGCTTGTCATCATGTTCGTCTTCATTGTCACCGCAATCCTCGTCAAAGTTCAGATGGAGCCGCTGCCCTTCTTCTCTGTTACCATGGTGAAGATCATCATCATCAACTGTGAGTCTCTGTTTGTTTGATTGTTGATCTGTTTGTTTGTTGATCTGTTTGTTTGTTGATCTGTTTGTTTGTTTGTTGATCTGTTTGTTGATCTGTTTGTTTGTTTGTTGATCTGTTTGTTGATCTGTTTGTTTGTTGATCTGTGTATCTGTTGCTACCATAGGGTTCTTCAACAAAGATGTTTAGAGAGTTCTGACAGATTTTAGTTTTTATTACCGATCACACTACACACTACTCACTCTTGGAGTCGTACTGCAGGGTTTCACGGTTCCTCACTCCTCCAAGTCCAGCGCGCTACTGTGTTATAAAGGAGAGAGTGATTAGCTAACAGGATGCAGGTGTGCTAATCACTCTCACCTGGCGTTGCTCTCCTGAGCCCTATCCACACCTCTCTCTTGCAGCTGATGCACCATTTGTTTGATTGTTGATATGTTTTATTGCTGATCTCTTTGTTTGTCGATCTGTTTGCTTGATTGTTGTTGATCTGTTTGTTCCTTTCTTTGTTTGTTGATCTCTTTGTTTGTCTGTTAACAGCCTTCGGTGCTGTGCTACAGGGCAGTTTATTTGGGATGGCTGGGTTGCTGCCGACTTCATATACGACTCCCATCATGAGCGGTCAAGGACTCGCTGGAACCTTTGCTGCCTTTGCCATGATCTGCGCCATCGCAAGTCTGATAAATAACTTGCTGTTGATATTATATGATGATATTGTTGATGTTGATATTACATCAGTAACACATCAATAAGACTTCCTTCCTTCCTTCCTTCCTTCCTCATCTATAGGTGGTTCAGAGCTTCAGGATGCAGCATTTGGTTATTTTATCACCGCCTGTGTTGTTATTTTTCTGGCCATCCTCTCTTACGTCCTGCTACCTAAACTGGTAACACACATGCACACAGGAAGTGAAGTTGTTTAAATGTGATACCACTGAAGGTTGATACATCACAGTTTCATTACACAACAAACTGAACAGACTGCATAGTTTGTAATGTTTTTCTTGTGATTTTCAGGTGTTTTTCCAGTTTTATCAGGAGAGAAACAGGAAACAGAGATCAGACGAGGACAACTCTGTGAATCTGATGAACCAAAGTACAAAATAAACTGACACTGATCCACAACACCCCTTGATTTAAATATTTACCTGACTTTAGTTTACTGCCTCACAGCCCTCATTACTATCTGCAGCCAGTTTTTAGTTTGTCCATTCTGATTTACTGTAGAAACATGGTGGTTCAACACGGTGTGTGCCACAGGCTTCTGTTTTAAACTTTTTAATAACTCAGGTATATAGTTGTTAGAGTTGAGCCGGGTACTCGGCTGAAACGAGTATCCAGTACGGATAAAGCACTTTTGCCGAGGACGAGTACTATAAGAGTAATATGAGTCAATATCTGTGTTCGGATTGAATGAAAATCCTCATTGGGTAGCCGACTGTGTCTGCGCTAGTCACAGTACATACAGAACAGCTCTCTGTCACTCCCTCAGTCACTCAGGTTCACGGGTCTTTTCCGTTAATGTTTAAGGTTTCTTCAGCTTCTGTTTTGTTTTTAAATTGGTTTGTACCTATCAACCAGTAGAGTTCTCGTAAACATGTGTTTGTTAAGACGTGCTTAATAGAATGCGACTCGCCTTGTGTCACTGCCTGTGTCTGTCCCTCTCTCTGACGGTCATCTGAGTTTTTTCTTTAAACTGTCAGCAGGCTATAACCAGTTTTTTTGACTTCGTAGAAGTGGTATAAATAATATTACAAATTAACCCTAACACACACACACACACACACACAAACTCTTTCTTTCGCACTCTGTCTATCTTGTACTCACTCACACACACACCTGGTGTGGAAATAAAAAATTAAAAAAATAACCATAAAAATAAAACATCACACTAATCATAAAGAAAATAAAAAATAAAAGTAAAAAAAAGAAAGTTATGTCATTACCTATTACTTCATAATTGCAGCCGCATGTTGTATTCATTATTGCAAAACTTAAATAGCTGTAAATAGCTTGTTTACTATCATGATCAAAACCATTGATCTGAAGCTCAATGCTGATGCTGCCCTGTGAATAGTTTTCTAATCAGCACTAAATATAACAATTTCTGATCAACCCGTATTAATTGCATGCTTAAAATAACATACCGGTTAAAGCCACACCCATTTCAAGACAACCTGACTCACTTCTGTGTTAAACCCCACCCATTTCTTCCATTCAGAGAACGGATACAGGTACAGATAATTCATTCGGTTAACAGATACAGATAATGTACTTGCTCATCCCTAATAGTTGTATAAATATATTAATATGTATAAAATTATTTATACAACTATCAAACTGAGATTTACAAACCAAAAATATTACAAAATACTGTGACTACAACAGCACAAAGAGTTCTTGATTACAGCAAAGTCTCCACACAATCCCGTCTGAATGTTAAAGCTGATCTGGGGCAGAGCAGCCCCTTTTAAACCTGTAGCCTCATATTTCAATAATAAATGTGGATTTTTCCCTTGTTGTTCTTTACCGTCTTTGTTCTCTTGTTGTTCTTTATCGTATTTGTTCTCTTGTTTTTCTTTAATGTTTTTGTTCTCTTCTTATTGTTCTTCATATTCTTTGCTCAGATGGAGCAGCTGATCCCAACATACGGCAAAACGTTTCTATGATTGGGATCTTTAAGAAGGTCAGAGTTACATGCATTTTCTGAACGATCTAACCCGATTTCTTATTGACTGATTATCTCAAACAGGGATGGTTGGTTTGGGTAACACAGAAAGAGCAGAACATTTCACACAGAGTGAGAGAGGGAGAGAGAGAGAAAGCATTGCTAACTGCTAGGCTAATTAATTGCTAAGCTAAAGTACTGTAACTAGAAGAAGCAAATAACATGTAGACAACTGTGGGATTTAAGTAAAGAAGTTGCTAAAACAATAAGAGGGTTATGAAAGTTTAACAGAACTAGCCAAGTGTATTGTGAGTAATCCAACACAGTCCAACAGCTGTGATGAGCTAACGTGGTAGAAACATGCTTACCCGTCTTACATTTTCTTACATGACCAGTAATGACGCTGATTGATCATGTGTGTAAACCCTTTCCTGCCTGCTGACCTTTGACGTTTAGATCTGGCTGTTGGCTTTGTCTGTGTGTTTCACCTTTACTATCACCATCGGCATGTTTCCAGCCATCACTGCTGACACAAAATCCACCATTGCAGACGAGGGCTCTTGGGGTGAGTCAACAGGTCACTTCCTGTCTGAATAATGATGTGATGGATGCATGCCTATATGCAGAAAACATTTGACTTCTTTTTTACTTCTGCAGGTTGTTGTTTGTGTTTTTGTTTTGAAAAGTCAAACATTTAAATCAACACTGCCATTGTAAAGATGCACACATGGTAAATAGAATGTAGTTATATATTTTTATATATATGTTCAACTCTTCTGAACATTCAAAGCTCCATTCTACATATCTCATATTCACCCATTCACACACTGATGGCATTGCCTTGACACAGCAATTGTGCAGCCTTTGGAAACAATTTCGGGTTCAATATCTTGCAGTCCAGAGGAGCCGGGGGTCAAATTGCCAATAATCTGATTAGTGGCAATATTAGGAGAAAGTTGTACTTATGTGCTCACAGCTGAGTGATGTTCTATGAAACAAGCTTAATGTAAGGAATGGTGGCTCTATTTTAATTGGCCTACGATAACTGGTGCTGCACACCTGACTTGAAGGAGGTTCTGTACAGAGTTTAGGATTTAAATATTTCTTTCTCAACTCAACTTTTTTTTTGGAAATTATCTCAACATTCTTGATTAGAAACCAAACAATCCACTGGCTTTCCCTAAGCCAGAGAATACTGGAACAGCTGGGGTTAAGAGGCTTGCTCAAGAGCACCTGAAAAAGCCTAAATGTAACCCAAACTGGGATGTGGTTCCACAGGACAGGAGCTTTCTTGCATCTCTAACATTTAGGCCATGAAAGCCTACAGTTGTCCTCCATCCAAGTATGATGTGAAGCTAGTTTGGATCTTCATCAATCTCTTCACCAGACTGTGAAGGACTGTTTGGGACTATAGTGGACTTTGGTGGAATGTGGGACAGTGCTGCATTTTTTTTTAACATCATGGTTGACATTTGGACCCATTTCCTTTGACACTGCTGTTATCATCACCTAACCCTGAACCTTTCCTCCACTCGTCTTAATGTCCCACTTGAATACACATCCTTTTTGGTAGTCATATTACTGAATAGTTTGTTTTGTTTTGTTTTTCTACCAGACCAGTACTTTATCCCAGTCAGCTGTTTCCTGCTCTTTAACCTGTGTGATTGGGGTGGGCGGAGCTTAACAGCCGTCTGTATGTGGGTGAGTTTACTGTCAAACATAAATGATTAATATCATAACACTAGCATATGTTAGTATAATGCAATGTAACCTTGACTTCACCCAGTTCAGTTTTTCTCCACTAGGTTCATACAATGTCTTCACCCAGTTCAGTGACCAATTGATCTGCCTTGTTTGCAGCCACAGAAGGACAGTCTGTTACTTCCTGTCTCCATCATGTGTCGCCTTGTCTTCATCCCTCTCTTCATGTTGTGTAACGTCCACCCTCGTCTCCACCTGCCCGTCTTCTTCCATCATGATGGCTGGTTCATTTTCTTCATGGTCCTCTTTGCCTTCAGTAACGGATATTTGGCCAGCCTCTGCATGTGCTTTGGACCAAAGTAAGAAACTAACACTCTACAACTTGAACCCAGAGAAGAAAATCAACAAACAATTATGTTGAATAACTAAGTGACTTGTTCTTAGTTTGTGTAGCAGCCTGTCTTATCCAGGACTCTTTTTAAAAGAGGTTTTTAAATCTCTTTGGGACCCTTCCTGGTTAAATAAAGGTTAAATTTAAGAATGTGTTGGAAAATTGTTTTGTAATGAACTACAGAATAAATCATAACTATCTTGTGTTGTTCTGCAGAAATGTTCTTCCTCATGAAGCAGAAACAGCTGGAACCATCATGGCTTTCTTTCTGTCTCTGGGTTTGGCTTCAGGAGCTGCACTGTCCTTCATCTTCAGAGCAATGGTTTAAGTGAAAACATCATCATAGTCACTGGATTAGCTGGATGCAAAGTGTATTGGTGTGACTGGGAAAAAAATGCTAAAGTTCTTGCCCACTGTCAAACCTTCAGTGTTTTTCAATCTGAACCTGAAAATGTTTAAGTGGACATTTTATGATGTATCCTTATGGTATGTCTTTATGGTAACATCAGAAACAAACATTTTCAGGACGGACCAAGAAGAAAAAGAACACAAAAGAACTAGAACACTAAAAAAGACAATGTATCGTCATCAATACTAGGTTCACTTGACAGAACCAGCAGTCAGTTTCGACCTAATGTTATATTGATGAGTTTTCATCTTAACTTTGTCCTGACTAATTCAGTTCCTGCCTGTATTAACATATCTGTGAATTAAATATATGTCATTTAAATAATAGGGTGGAGTCCCTACCCTCATCCAGTCCCCCCATCAAAATGATCAATTATCATCATTCGGACCTCCAGATTTTCCATTTAACCTTTAAATTAAATATTGTTGTTGTGCGTCTTTTCCCATGATCTGATTGGGTTATGGTTGTTAGTGAATGCACATGGTTCATATTTTTTTAATCATTCGTGTATAGCCTTATTTTCTGTGATTTGTTTGTAGCTACAATATTTCAAAGGTTTTAAAAATCCGTCGTGCCAGAAAATAAAACAGAAAAATCTCCCCACCAGGAGAGAATTTAAATAAAGTCTGCATGAACTATTATTACTCTGCATCTGTGTCCTCTTTGAGTCCAGGTCTGACAGTAGAAGTCTTATTTTGACAGCCGTGTCAGATGTCAGAGCTAAAAATAAATGCAGCTGAGTACAGAGTTGAATTGGAAGTGGACTGACATGTTTCTTTCTGTAATTTTATTTTGTCTCTTTAACTTTGTCATGTCTGAAAACAAACTGACTTCAGTGGATTTTGAAATTTTTGGGAACGTGCAGGGTAGGTCACATGTCACTTCACATGTATGTTAGTCAGATAATATATAAAGTTCCAGACATGTTTGTTTGTTTTTGTGCTTGATTACATTAATATTCCTGCAGATTCAGCTTTGAGTTTTATTTAGAAATATTAAAATGTTTTATTTACAGTCATTCCATATTATGTGATTCTATGAACTACATTTTAATGTTAATGACACAAATGTGATTTTTGTTGTCAGGTGTTTGCTTCAGAATGGTAAGTTTCATGTTAAACTTTTCTCACATATGTTACAATATAAAATAATGTTAATATGTTATATAACTAAATTTTAGTCTCTGTGTTAAACAACAAACAGAAGCGTGTTTAGTTTAGAAGTCGGCAGTCGTTTAGAAGTTCGACATTTGTGTGATATAGTATTGTATATGAACCACCTGGCGGAGGAGAGCTGTGATGAGACAGCGTGGAATGAGTGGTGGTGATGTCACTGTAGCTGCAATGTCCCTAGAGTGGCTGCAATAGCTGCTGCAGTGCACAGACAGTGTGGCAGGCCTGCTGAAACTGTATCTAATTTTGCAATGAAATTTACAACCATAACCTGACACTGTGAGAGTCAGTAGGACTGAAATAATGCAACTATTCCCTTCATCCACTGTCTGTGGTTTGATTTAGAAATCTGAATCTGGTTCACAATAATTCAGTTTCTGATGATGTAAATCTATTTCAGTACACAGAGGATCAGGGTCAGCGTCTTGGACTGAGTGGTTGGGTGAAGAACACCAAACAGGGAACTGTGATTGGTCAAATCCAGGGACCATCAGACAAAGTCAACGACATGTGAGTTTAAACTGGTCCATTTCTCAAGTCGTGCATCAGAAAACACATTAACATGAAGTATAAAAACTGTTAGCAGTCTTACTGACTTCTTAGAACAGATCAAACCTTTATATTCTTATTTAAAACTGGTCATGTTCAGCTCTATTGGGACCATGACCCATCAACCTACTGCATATTCTAAACCCTAACCACTTATCCCAAATTTTATGAATTCTTCATGTTCAGAGACATTTGGGTCAGAGACTTTTATTTTGAAACCATAACTTTTATTTTGAAAGTACAGAAAGTCACTGATGATGTAAATTGTAATTATTGCTGTGAGATTTATGTGGTGAGGACTGCGTTATTTCATTAAGACTGACATCAGTAATCCAACCTTTGCTTATGGAAGCTCTGTTATGTAGTCTGTTGTGCAGCCCTGTTGATGGAGGTGTAATCCTTGCAGATGAAGTCAAGCATGCGCGATGTGTTCAATGAGTCTGGTTTCAGATAAAGCACAAGACAACAGATCTGTAGAAATTAACATTACTATATATGTCAAGTTATGTATGTTTTGATTGACCACAGCTCTGCCCAAACTTGAAAAACTGCTCAATCTTCAGAAGGACGCAGGGGACAACTCGAAACTGTTCACTGTGTTTTATTTTTCTTGAAGGTGGTTTCATCAGAACAGGATAGGTTGATAACCTTTGGACATATAAAAAAAAAAATGAATTAATTTCAAATAGATCTGCAATAATCAACAGCAGCTTCTTAAAGTCCTCAATAAGCGTAATTAAACATTTCAACCAAATCATTCAAATTAATTTAGCATTTCAATAAGTTAAAATTAAAGTTAAACAATTGCATGTATCAAATAATTAAATATGTATGCTTAAAGCACCAATGCAATTTTTTGCAGAAGTTCACTTGAATTCACTAAACTTACATTGCATAACTTAAATTTAACTTGCATATTCAGACAAAATCATAAACAGTGGGTCTGTAACGGGTGTAGTGAGAACCCAAATGCAGCACACTGGACAAAGGTAATACAGGAAAGTCACTTCTATTACTCTTGGCAGTCTGAAGAGCAATAGCACTGTTCAAAGCAACAGCAGAGGAAGTAGCCTCTCTGGGCACAGGGAAAGTCCAGGGGCTTAGGCTGGGAACACCAGTCCGGCAAGCAGGTTGACAGGTGTTGAGGCAGACGTACCAGGAGCGAGCCACCAGTAGCTGGGCCAACATCAGCTGGCAGAATCCAGAGTGACTAGAAGCTTGTGGTCGGAGACAGAAGGCAGTGTCGGTTACCAGGATTGCAGCAAACAGGTTAGTCCAAGGCAGGCAGAGTCGGCAACAGGAGATCAATCCGGAGAAGAGTGCTGGAGAGTCTAGTGTGAACATATAGAACAATCTGGCAGAGAGTGAGTGAGCAGGGAGAGCTTAAATACTAGCTTGATTGGTGATGGGAAGCAGGTGAGTCAAGCAGGTGAGGGGAGTAGGTCTGATGAGGAGGGCGTGGCTGGCAGGTGAGTGGAGAGGGAATGGAAAATTACTGAGAGGCAGGTGAGTAGCATAGGTTTTATTCTCTTCACAGAAAATACAACCGGTTTTCGTTCATGAAGGAAAGCGTTTTTACAGCTCAGAACATCGTCTTTTATGATAGAAAAATCTGAACATTGGTACCACCCATTTTTATTCTCCTTCAATAAAGTAATAGTATCAAAATCACGTGTTTCCCCAATATCTAATCTACTTTTTTGGGCCGGGTTTTCCAAACTTGCTAGCATAGCATTTTTCACATTCATTGATACAACATGTGCTGACCCCCGCCCCTACCTTGTTGAACTTTATTTCAACTCTACAGTCACGTGACTTTTAAGGCCTTTCCATATACACTTTAAGTTTCACCTGTCATGCTTCGCACTTTTTAGAAAGTCTACTACTAGACGATAAAATATTCCATGATTATCTGCTTTTCACACTTGTGGATTCACTCTAATAAAGGTTTATAGTGATGAATCATACGCCCCCTTTTGTTGAGAATGCACGACTCTTGGCTGCGAGATCAAAAACCCACCCTCGTGGCTCTTGGCTGTGTGCTGAAACTCCCCTCTCGAAGTTTTGGCTGCAAGTGTATTGCTCACATCCTCACTTCTACCCAATGTGACCAGTGATGACATGTTTAGCCGCATGTCGTCATTTCACCGCTGGCTGTCGAGGTGGTGTCCAGCAAACGATGTGGGCTTCATAGACAATTGGACACCTTTCTGGGGAAAACCTGGTCTGATTAGGAGAGACGGCATCCATCCCACTTTGGATGGAGCAGCTCTCATATCTAGAAATATGGACCAATTTATTAGACGACCAAAACCGTGACAACCCAGAGTTGAGACCAGGAAGCAGAGCTGCAGTCTTACACGCTTCTCTGCGCCTCCATTAGAGCAGCTGCCCACCCAATACTTTAGTATAGAAACTGTGTCTGTCCCCCGTCCACCTACATTGTTTAAAGATAAAACAAACAGAAGAGGAGTTCATCATAAAAACTTAATAAAAATTAAATCAACATCTCCACCAGTCCAAAATAAGAGCATTAAATGTGGACTCTTGAATATCAGGTCCTTGTCCTCTAAAGCTCTTTTAGTCAATGAATTAATATCTGATTATGATATTGATTTATTTTGTCTCACTGAAACCTGGCTGCAGGAGGGTGAATATGTTAGCTTAAATGAATCCACCCCTCCCAGTCATTGTAATACTCATATTCCTCGAAGTAATGGTCGAGGTGGTGGAGTTGGAGCCATATTTGATTCAAGTCTATTAATAAATCCTAAACCTAAACTAAATTATAATTCATTTGAAAGTCTTGTTCTTAGCCTCACTCACCGAACATGGAAAATGGTACAGCCAATCCTATTTGTTATAATATATAGAGCTCCTGGCCCTTACTCTGAATTTTTATCTGAATTTGCAGAATTTGCATCAGGCTTGATCCTTAAAACAGATAAAGTAATCATTGTAGGTGATTTTAATATTCATGTGGACAACCACAATGATAGTCTTAGTACTGCATTTATCTCTTTATTAGATTCAATTGGCTTCTGTCAGAGTGTAAATAAACCGACTCATTGTCTGAACCACACTCTTGATCTCGTTCTCTCATATGGCATTGAACTTGATCATCTAATAGTCTATCCACAGAATCCTCTTCTTTCTGACCATTTTTTAATAACCTTCGAATTCATATTATTGGACTATAAGCCTTTTTGTAGAAACTCTTACAGCAGATGTTTATCTGACACTGCTGTTGCCAAATTCAAGGAATTGATTCCTTCAATATTGAATTCAATGCCATGTCTCAATGTAGCAGAGGACTTGTCTGCCTCCATTAGCCCCTTACAAATAGATCATCTTGTTGAGAGTACTACAGGGTCATTACAGACAGCGCTTGACTCTATTGCACCTCTGAAAAAGAAGATAATTAAACAGAGGAGGTTAGCACCATGGTATAACCAGCAGACTCGTAAATTAAAGCAAGTGGCACGTAACTCTGAACGTAAATGGCGTGCCACTAAACTGGAAGAATCTCGCTTAGTCTGGCAAGATAATCTTAAAACCTACAGGAAGGCTCTCCGTAATGCCAGAACAGCCTACTACTCTTCTTTAATAGAGGAAAACAAGAACAACCCCAGGTTTCTCTTCAGCACCGTAGCCAGGCTAACAGAGAACCACAGCTCTATTGACCCATCTACTCCTCTGGGTCTAACTAGTAATGACTTCATGAGCTTCTTTAATGATAAAATTAGAACTATTAGAGACAAAATACATCATGCCTTTCCTTCGACTGGCACTGATCTGCATTCTGATACAGCAAGTTTGGAATCAGCTGCAAAACCTGATACATATTTGGACTGTTTTTCTCCCATTGACCTTCATCAAATAACTTCGATAATTTCTTCATCTAAGTCGTCAACCTGTCTCCTAGACTCCATCCCAACCAGGCTGCTCAAGGATATTTTACCGTTAGTCAGCCCTTCTTTACTGGATATGATTAATCTGTCTTTATTATCAGGATATGTACCACAGTCCTTTAAAGTAGCTGTAATTAAACCTCTTCTTAAAAAGCCCACTCTAGATCCAGAGGTCTTAGCCAATTATAGACCAATATCAAACCTTCCCTTTCTTTCTAAGCTACTTGAGAAAGCTGTAGCTAATCAGCTGTGTGAATTTCTTCATAAGAACAGTTTATTCGAGGATTTTCAGTCAGGATTTAGAGTCCATCATAGCACAGAGACCGCACTAGTCAAAGTCACAAACGATCTCCTAATGGCATCAGACAAAGGACTCATCTCTGTACTTGTCCTGTTAGATCTTAGTGCTGCATTTGACACCATAGACCATCAAATTCTTTTACAGAGATTGGAACATCAGATTGGCATCAAAGGAACCGCCCTGAGCTGGTTTAGGTCATATTTCTTAGATCGAACTCAGTTTGTCCATGTCAATGATGAATCCTCCATGCATACCAAAGTCTGCCATGGAGTACCACAAGGTTCAGTACTAGGGCCACTTCTATTCAGTCTATATATGCTTCCTCTAGGGAACATTATTAGGAATCACTCTATTAATTTCCATTGTTATGCTGACGACACCCAATTATATTTATCGATCAAGCCTGATGAAACCAATCATTTAGCCAAACTGCAAGCGTGCCTTAGGGATATAAAAAATTGGATGACCTACAATTTTCTGATGTTGAACTCGGATAAAACTGAAGTTCTTATAATTGGACCCAAACACCTCAGAAACTCTTTGTCCGGAGACTTGGCTACCTTAGACGGGATCATCTTGGCCTCCAGCTCCACCGTAAAGAATCTTGGAGTCATTTTTGATCAGGATTTGGCCTTTAATTCCCACATAAAACAAATTTCAAAGACTGCATTCTTCCACTTACGCAACATTACCAAAATCAGACGCATCCTGTCCCAAGCGGATGCAGAAAAACTAGTCCATGCATTTGTTACTTCTAGGCTGGACTACTGTAACTCTTTATTATCAGGCTGCCCCAATAAGTCTCTTAGGACCTTGCAGCTAATTCAGAATGCTGCTGCACGTGTTCTGACAGGAACCAAGATCAGAGATCACATCTCTCCCATTTTGGCTTCCTTGCATTGGCTACCTGTTAAATCTAGAATAGAATTTAAAATTCTTCTCCTTACTTACAAAGCTCTTCATGGCCAGGCACCATCATATCTAAAAGAACTTATAGTACCTTACTACCCCTCTAGACCACTGCGCTCTCAGAATGCTGGGTTCCTTGTGGTTCCTATAGTTTCCAAAAGTAGACAGGGAGCCAGAGCTTTCGGCTATCAAGCTCCTCTTCTGTGGAACAAACTACCTTTCTGGGTTCGGGAGGCAGACACGGTCACCACCTTCAAGAGTAGACTTAAGACTTTCCTTTTTGATAGAGCTTATAGTTAGGGCTGGCTCAGGCCTTCCCTTAGTTATGCTGCCATAGGACTAGACTGCCGGGGTTATCTGGGTTATGCCGTCAGGCATGGTATTGGTTGAAGATGTAGTCACATCTCCCTTTACTGAAAAACCCTCCCTCTCCCTCTCCCTCTCTCTCTCTCTCTGTCTCTCTCTCTCTCTCTCTCTCCCTCTCCCTCTCCCTCCTTCCCTCTCTCCCTCCAATCGTCATTATCATCAATGCATGTTACTAACTAAACTTCTTCCCCGAAGTTTCTGTGCTTTGTCATCCAGCAGGTTCTTATGGATCGTGGCTGCTGCTGTGGTCAGCTGCTGACGTCCACTTGACGTCCCTTTGCTGAAAACCTTCTCTCACTCCCTCTCTCTCTCTCCAATCATCATTATCATCAATGCATGTTACTAACTAAACTTCTTCCCCGAAGTTTCTGTGCTTTGTCATCCAGCAGGTTCTCATGGATCGTGACTGCTGCTGTGGTCTGCTGCTGACGTCCACAATATATAGCATTACTGTCATTGCTACCATCTCCACTACAGCTTAGTTGGTTAATGACTTATTGCTGTTGTGCATCTGTCTATCTCTACCTCTATCACAGATTCCACTGCTACTGTAATTCACTCTACCATCTATTGTAATTCATTGTAATTGTACAATATGTTTGTGTTGATTGTTCTGTACATGTGACATCCATTGCACGTCTGTCCATCCTGGAAGAGGGATCCCTCCTCTGTGGCTCTTCCTGAGGTTTCTTCCACATTTTTTCCCTGTTAAAAGGGTTTTTTTGTGGGCAAGTTTTTCCTCACTCGAACCGAGGGTCGAAGGACAGAGGGTGTCACTCCCTGTACAGACTGTAAAGCCCTCTGAGGCAAAATGTGTTTTGTGACTTTGGGCTATACAAATAAAATTTGATTTGATTTGATTTGATTCATACCCCTAGTCTACTACCAAAGTGTTAATAGTCCCAATCTAAAACACTACTGAAAAAAAGATACTATTGTATATTCTTAAAAAAACATGCAATTATAAGTTTAACAAAAACATGCAATTATATACTTAATATTATGACATAAATGATGAAAGGTTTTTAACCTACATACTAACACAAACTTATGATATGACCTTCAAAGGAGCCTCAGAAGGAGTTGCCTTCAAAGGCCATGAAGGCTGCGCCCTGGAAGCATGCAGCCCCTGAATTGAGACACAGCAATGCTCTACACTTCCTGTGCACATGTGAATAAGGTCCCACAGAGAATTTCCTGTGGGTATTTCCTGGGAACCTGTCACCCCTGGTTGCTGACTTGGAGGGATGAAACTCCGGTTTCCATGAGTTGACACAACAATATATACAACCATATATATATATATATATATATATATATATATATATATATATATATATATATATATATTGTTGTATTCTTGTATGTTATTCTTACAGTATATATATCTTACATTTTATATATATATAATGTAAGAATAACATACAAGTTAAAACTTATAATTTATAGTAGTTGCTTTACATGTTGGACCTTGTTGAACCATGTAGAACCTCTGGCTTGATTGTCGCCCATGTTTGAAACAAGAATGAGGTTCACTGAAAGTCCCAATGAGACATCAGAGAATCTCTGTCACACTTTTACCTGGTTTGATGTAAATCAGACTCTGCTGAACCTCCAAACAGGTTAACATTTATTTTTCTTCTTATGTTTTCCAGGAAACTCTGGCTGAAGACTATCGGAAGTCCAAGTTCGAGAATTGACCAAGCTGTCTTCTCCAATGAAAGAGAGATTTCTAAACCGGAGATCAGTGCCTTCTTGACTCGTTATTGAGCATGCTCAGACATGAGCATTTACATCATAAATAATTCCTGCTATCATTAAAAATAGTTTAAACAAACAATAAGTCAACAGCACATGCTGATTATTGATGGCTGAAGAGGTTTATCAGTAAAACCTCAGCAGTGTCAGATTATATATGTGTGTGTGTATATATATATATATACATACATATACATATATATATATATATATATATATATATATATATATATATATATATATATATATATATACATATATATACATATACACATATACATATATATACACACACATACATACTAGTCCAAAGTCCAACATGTAGACCACTGATGTCTGAACTTCTGTACAGTCTGAATACATTTTTGGATATTATGTTCTCTACCTTACACCAGACTCACACCGGGGACGTCAGCGCCGCGTTACGGCTGCGCCTTGGTTCAGCTCCGTCCTCTGCCCAGCGTCAACTCACACCAGGCGCATACTGGCAGCGTTACTGCAGCATAGCGCCAGCTGTATTCACGCGAGATCACGCGGGACTCCTTACCATACGCGAGTCCCCGCGATGAACTGTGTATAAAAACAACAAACAGCTAACTTTGCTTCTCTGACAT